>JASCZW010012480.1:0-28344 GCA_034211315.2 Aedes japonicus
CATCATCCACCACTGGAGGAGCTATGCAAAACAATCCACCAGGATTCACGAGCTGTATCCGGATGATAGTCTTCGACTGGCAGTTAGCGGGATGCAGAAGAAGCTGAACAAACAGCAGAGGTCTGAGGCGGGTGATGAAGGAGAAGAGACGAGCAACGACGGAAAGCCCTCAAAGATCAGCGAGAAAGAGTACGAGAGGGAGTTGGAGGATACAGAGCGACGTGTGCGGGAGCGGATGGACGCTTGTCGGCATGGCGTATAGTTGGAGCGGCTTGGTAAGGCTGCAACGGCGAGTTCTACGGGCAATCCACCGCCGCAAGTTCATGTCAGCGGTGTCAGCCGAAAGCAACCAGACACGGCTGGCGCAGGAGTTGCGGCTGCTGGAGGAGAAGCAAGCGTTACGAACTGAGGCACTTGGAGGAGAAGAGTCGGTTGTTACGGCGGCTGGTGGCGTTCAGCTTTGGAGTATGACGGCTGGGCTGCTTCGGACGACGCTTCCTCGAGGCCGAAGTGCGTTTCCAGCCAGCGAGGCCAGCAGCAATTTGTTTGGTGTTCTTCACTAAAGCCAAAGTCAGGTTTCCGGCGCGTCGAAGCTGTTGGCAAGGAGCTTCCGAACTTCTCCGGAAATCCCGAAGAATGGCCGCTCTTCTTACGCGATGCCCCAGGAACTCCACGCGTGTATGCGGCTGGTGAGTGAAGTCTTCGCGTGACGGGTCTGAAGGGAAGCGCCTTGGAGGCAGTACGTTGTCGACTGCTGCATCCTTCAATTTATCAGGCGTTATGGTCACGCTGAAGACGGTATTTTGGAAGGCCAGAGATCATCGACGCGTTCGTTGGTGAGCAAAATCGAGGAGATGCTGCCGGCACCGAAAGCAGAAAGGCTGCAAACACTGGTCGATTTCCAGGTTGCCGTTCAAAACGTCTGCGCCACTATCAAAGCGTCAGGCCTCGATTGAGGTACGCTGCGCCAGCAGCAGCCTTGCTGCAGGAGCTGACGGAGAGACTGCCACCGGCCATGCGGCTCAGTTGGGCGCCACGCCACCACCGCCAGACGCTGGTTGCCAGGTTACACTGTCGGAATTTACGGAGATTGGCTGGGGGAAGTTGGTGCGGGCAGCAGCTGGCGTGGTCACGATTCCATCCATCGGAGGCATGAAACCGGAGGCCGCGGACGAAGGAAGATAACTATCTCGGCGTTCACATTCGGATTGTAGCAGTCCTACCTGGAGAACCCGCTATGAAGATCCGTGCGGCAGCGGTTCCGAGAAGGGTTGCCTTGTATGTGTCAGGGAAACTTGCAGGTGGTCAGGAGACCTGCCGCGGAGTTCCTCCAACATGGATATCGGGCCCGCTGGACGCTTGCGAATGAGCAAAAAGCTATGCAGAAAGTGCTTACATGTAAGCGTTTTGACGCCTGTCAGACCAGGAAACGCCGACTGCGGAAAGAACTGGATGTTCGTTCATACGCATAGCAAGCTGTTACATGACGACAAAACGCTGCAAGAAGCCACACCGTTTCCGAACCGATGGCATCGTGACAGTACGAGATTCGACCTTCGGAGGCTGTACGTGCGCGTTCGAATGCGGTTGAGGAAGGTTTTGTTTCGACACTGTGCCTGTGACCATCTACCGGAAAAAGGAGAATGGCAAAGTGAAAACCTGTCGCGCCTTTCTTGACAGCGATGGATCGTCATCGGCCACCTTTATGGAGCACAGTCTGGTGAAGGTGGATCTCGAAGGTACATCGCATCATCGTGCCTCAGTTGGACGGGAGGCCAGCAAAGGGAAGAGGGCAGGTCGGTGAAGATAGCGCTGAAGATTTCTGGCACCACGATGCAAGTAAGGTCTACGATCTCCGAAGGTTCACACGGTACGGAACCTTTCTCTGCCGAAGCAGTCGGTATCCGCCCAACAGTTACGAAGCCAAATGCGACTATCCTGGAAGGCTTGCCGTTGAGTCATACGACAACGTGTCCCCCTGGGATCCTGATAGGAATGGACAACTGCCGCCTGGTCATGCGTCGAGGAATACCGAAGAGAAACGAGAACGAACCGGTTGCATCGAAGACTCGCCTTGGTTGGCTCGTGTACGGACCGTGCGCGATAATATCTGGAGCATCGAATGCTGGCTATAGCGGTTACCACAGCTTCCATATCTGCCCATGTAGTACGGAAATGGACAAGGATTTGAACGGCGCTTTGAAAGAATATTTCTCGATAGAATCACTGGGGAATCTCCGGATCATCGAGATCAACTACTTTCAAAGGACGAAGAGCGAGCGCCGAAGATTCTATCCACCGAAACACGTATGAAGCGAGAACCGCTACGAGACTGCCCTGGTTGTCGGCGGTACGACGAAGGTACAGCTGCCCGATAACCGAGGAATGGCGATTAAGCCGTCTAGCGTGCTTGAGAAAAGGATGAAGCGGGATCCCGAACTAGCAATAGCGATGCGTGCTGAAAATGTCGGAGTACGAAGACAAGGGTACATTCGAAGACTTTCAGCAGATGAAAAGGCGGAAAAGCATCCGAACGATTGGTACCTGCCGATTTTCCCGGTCATCAACCCAAACAAACCAGGGAAGATACGGATAGTATTTGATGCAGCTGCAAGGGTGCAAGGCGTGTCCACTCAACTCGTTCCTTCTTACGGGACCGGATCAACTGGTGTCGCTACTGCGCAGTTCTGTTCAAGTTCCGTGAATTCCGTATCGCTGTAGTTGGAGACATCCGTGAAATGTTCTTTCAAGTACTTATGAGGCAGCAAGACCAGCGCAGTCAGATGATCCTGTGGATTACTGGGAAACCCAATGAAGATCCGGAAGTGTACGTAGTGAACGTTATGACGTTCGGCGCGGCATGTTCCCCCAGCTGCGCACACTACGTGAAGAACTTGAACGCGGACAGATTCCTGGAGCAGTTCCCTCGAGCGGTCGAGTGCATCAAGTATGAGCGATTACGTTGATGACATGCTTTCCAGCGTAGAGACCGAGGAGGAAGCTGTACAACTCGCCAAGGATGTACACTTCGTGCATTCGCAAGCGGGCTTCGAGATTCGAAACTGGCTTTCAAATTCCAGCAAAGTCACGGCGTCCCTGCGGGAAGATACCACCACGGAAAGAACGCTGAGCCTACATACGGAGAGCGAAAACGGAGAAAGTGCTTGGAATGTGGTGGGATACAGCCACCGACACATTTACGTTCAGGCTATCACCGAAACATGACGCGGAGCTGCTGGGTGAGACTGCCATCGAAGCGGGAGGTGCTAAGAACGCTGATGGCAATATTCGATCCGATGGGGCTCATCGGCAACTTCCTGATGTATCTGAAAATACTGCTGCAAGAGATTTGGCGCTCCGGATGTGCTTGGGACGATGAAATCACAGGAAAGCTGGCCGAGAAGTGGATGACCTGGATCGCGGTGCTGCCCGATGTGCAGTAAGGTGAGCGTTCCACGGTGTTATCGCCACATAACGTCCGCCAGGAGCTACGAACGATGTTCAATTGCATGTCTTCTGCGATGCAAGCGAAAATGGAATCGCTGCCGTCGCCTACTTCGAATTCGAGGAAGATGGAGTGATCGAATGTGCGATGATCGGATCCAAGACAAGGGGTAGCACCGCTAAAATTCCTGTCGATCCCACGCCTAGAGTTACAAGCGGCTGTAGTCGGAGCCCGCTTGGCAGGACAATATTGCAAGCTCCCACAGGATGAAGATTTCGCGCCGAGTATTCTGGACGGATTCCGGGACGTGGTATGCTGGATACGATCGGACCACCGACGCTATAGCCAATTTGTTGCGTTTAGAGTCAGTGAGCTGCTGGAAACCACAGGTGGAGATGAGTGGAGATGGGTGCCGACAAGATCGAGATGTAGCCGATGACGGAATGAAGTGGCAGAGACTACCGGATCTACAGCCCTCAAGCCGCTGGTACCGTGGACCAGACTTCTATCAAAACCAGAAAGCGTGTGGCCAGGAGAAGGTGGCAATCCCGGAATAACAGAAGAAGAGATTCGTCCAAGCGTCCTTCATCATACGGTCATGGAACCATTCGCTGTGCTTCGAGCGATTCTCGAATTGGAAGCGACTGTTGAGAGCGATCGCGTACGTCCATCGATTCATCAGGAACCTTCAGGATCGAATCCACCAGCTGCCCATCGAGGCGAGGACCACTTACAAAAGCGGAGCTGAACCGTGCGGAGCAAACCGTCTACCGTCAAGTTCAACTACAGGTGTACCCGGATGAAGTGCAGCTGCTGAGCAGCGTGGATCCAGACAGCCAGCCTTGGGAACGCACGCTACCGAAAACTAGCCCGCTATATAAGCTTAGTCCGACAATCGACGAACACGGCGTACTACGGATGCGGGTCGAATCCAAGCTTGTGAGTGGGTGGACGAATCCGTCAAACATCCGATCCTGCTTCCAAGGCGTCACTACGTGGTCAATCTAGTGATCGCCGACTACCACAATAAGTATCATCACCAGAACCACCAAACGGTGGTGAACGAGGTAAGGCTGAAGTACTGCATTCCACGGCTTCGATCGGAGTACAACCGCGTCCGCAGAAACTGTCAACAGTGTAAGGTACGTCAAGCAAATCCACAGCCTCCTGCCATGGGAAACCTTCCTCCTGCTCGTCTAGCGGCATTCCAGCGACCGTTTTCGTACACTGGGATAGACTACTTTGGCCCGATGTTGGTAGTAGTCCGTAGACGAGTTGAGAAGCGGTGGGGTGTCCTGCTAACCTGTTTGACAACGAGAGGTGTTCACATCGAGCTAGCGCATTCCCTCACGACGGATTCGTGTATTCTTGCGCTGCGGAACTTCCGTCGCTAGAAGAGGATCGCCGCTTGAAATCGTCGGCGACCGAGGGACGAATTTTGTTGAGTGCTTCACGGGAACTGCGAGGAGGCTTTGAAAGACGTCGTCGAGGAGAAGCTGATGGCCACCTTCGTCGGCCCGAGTATCAAGTGGACCTTCAACCCACCAGCGGCTCCACACTACGGAGGCTGTTGGGAACGATTGGTGCAGTCAGTCAAGAAGATTCTCAACCAGTTCAACCCCCCGCGGCTACCGACTGACGAGATCCTCCGATCCATGCTCATGGAGATCGAGATGATCATCAACTCACGACCGCTCACCCACGTACCGTTAGACTCCGACACTGAGCCCCCTTAACACCGAACCACTTCCTGCTAGGGAGTTCAAATGGGAGTAAGCCCCGATCGCCTTCGACGACAGACCAGCTGTGCTAAAGCAGTCTTGGAAGATGTCCCAGCTATACGCCGATGAGTTCTGGAAGAAGTGGGTGACCGAGTACCTGCCAACCCTGACCAGGAGGACCAAATGGTTTCAGCCGGTGAAGCCCATCGAGGAAGGTGAGCTAGCAGTGATAGCAGACAATAATCTTCCAAGGAACTGCTGGCCGAGGGGTCGCATCGTGAAGGTGGTTCGCTCCAGCGACGGACAGGTCCGCCGCGTAACCGTTCAAACTGCAAATGGACTTCTCGAAAGGCCGGCCACCAAGGTTGCTGTGCTGGACATCGGTGCAGAAGAGGGTAAGCCACAGAAACAGCAGTGACGTACCGAGGGGGATTGTCACAACCCTACGGGATGCGACGCACCTCGATTCACATCAACCTTGCTTTCGAACAACTCCCGAAGTTCGAACATGCATTGCGAGCTGTCAGCCACGATCGGCGGGTGACAATGACGAACACTTTTTCTTGTTGTCATTCAATTAGTCAGCAGAAAGTGAAAGTGCGGTAAATACGAGGGGCACGCAGAGCATTCTACTGAGTGTGTCGTATTGAAAATACTTCCGGATTTCATTCGATTTACAGAGTATTTACAAACATTTTAAAGAATTCACAGTAATCAAAAGTATTTTTAAAGGACTCAAAGTAACCAATTGTATTTGAAAAATGTTTCAGCTACTCAAAGACTATTTGAAAAGTATTTAAAGTTCTGAAAAGTATTTCATGAGTGTTTTGAGTAGCTAAAAGTATTTAATGATATTTAAAAGGACTCAAGTATATTTGAAATACTTGAGAGTGTTTTAAGAATTCTACACTCTCGTTCCATTCTACTCAGTAACTTAGTATAATTAAATTCCTTTCTCTTTTACTCACAGGAAAATGTTACATAATGTTCGTAAAAAGGGGATCTAATTTTTCGTGTGAAAAAAGGACAGCAATACAAATGAAAGAGAGTGTATTTTGAGCGTGTTCTTAAAGAATGTTTAAAGAGTTCTACCTACACGCAATTTTTAGGACTACTTATATTGAGTTGAAATGTTATTGGGTCAAAACCGAGGTCAAAAAGAAGCCTTATTAGATATGGTAAATTTAATATTTCACACAATCATTTGGAGTTCTGTCAATGCAGTGCATTTTTTATGTTATGAATTTTAACTAAACTTTCTCGCTAAATTTGACAAATTTGAGTATAATCGATCATAATTGAAAAACTGCGTGGTTTTCTGTAGAAATGAGTGGTCTTGTAATAGTGTGTTGTGTGCGATATTTTGAGTAAATAAAATGTGTTTACTTGTACTCGAGGTATTTAAACTGTAATAAAATATATTTATTTGTTATTTAGGATGTAAATTTTAGTCAAAATATATTTAAGGGGATTTTAGAAACATTACATGTATTAAATGGTACTCGATGTATTGAATTGGGTTTATAGTGTATTTAATTAAACTCAAAGTATTGAAAAGTTTAAATATGTATGTTATGGTACTCAAAGCATGTCATTGTAATAAAAATGTATCAAAATCTGCAGTTGTAATCAAAATAATCTATCAATACTTACAAGTTTTTAAATTAATATACTGTATTTAAAATCTATTTGACTGTACTTAAAGTATTCAAATTGTATTAGAAATGTATTTTATAGCACTCAAGGTAAATAATTGTAATTGAGGTGTATTTAAACTCTCTAGTAGGTATTTTGATGTACTCAAAGTATAATTAGCCGTATTGAAAGCGTATTTTTATTACTTTCAACAAGAGTGTGCTGTACTCAAAAGTTCTTGCGTGCCCCTCGGGTAAATAGGTGAGATCGCGAAGTGAAACAATTTATTATTCTACATAATTTATTATTATACATATCTATATATACAATTCATTATCCTACTTAAATTTAGCTTGAAATTAATAAGAGCAGTGTGTCTGTTGATAATTTATATTGTTTAAAAACTACGTACAAACAGAAGGTAAATCAAGTGTTGAATTCATGCAAAAATTAACCTAACAAAACACATTTTCAGTAATTACATCTAGTACAGACTCGATTGTTGTAACTAGTACGGGCAAATTAATCACAGAAGAAAACTAAACGTAAGTAGCTAGCATGCATTTTTTCTATCTAAAAACGATTGTTTTGAATATCCTAAATATTAGTAGACCCGAGTATGTGACCATTTGTTCTCTTTCTCTCTGAAGGGATTTTTTTTAACTGATTCCAAATAAATTAGTTATCAAACCGGAAACCATATCTTCTCTGTCCGTTGCTAGCGCAACACTTATAGAACCGGTTTTGGAATCGCATTCAGAGAGAGATCGGTTGGCACTATACCGATTTGGTAAAAAACGTTCTAGATTTACTGGACTATACGGCTACCAGCTTCTTCGGCGGCTTCAGCGAGACTGACGTGAGGGGAATCCAGCAGGAGCTGAAAACATGCAGGACGGAACTCGAAGCGGAAGAAGTTTTTTCTGAAACAGTTTTCATTAACTGATCTGGCGGTAATCGAGTGCAACTGCCAGCTCGAAAGGTTTATTTAGCTTCGCGACTATTCCGTAATTTCAGTGGCTCTTTAAAACTTAAAAGCACAACCAGTACCTTCAAGCACACATTTGCGGTAATGGACGATGATGGAAAATTCTACAACATAAAAATTGAAACGCTTATATGGATCGTTACTGTAGGGAAACGTCAATCCACGATCCGGTTACTCCGGTACAGAACACCATCTTTGAGACGAGCCAATTTGAATCCCAATCTAACAAACTGAAACGATCCAAGTCATACATACATCTTCACCTGATATTCTATTGAATACTCTATAATAAACAACTAGAACATCTTGAACACCGAACGTACAGAAAGATTCTTGCTCTACTTTATTTACGGCATGTTAATAGAAACTACCATCTCGCGATTTATACTGCAAAATTAATAGGTACTTGTCTACGGCGTCAAAATAATTATTAACTTAATTTAACCTTGAGTGCAAGAATGAGTTGACTAGTACTTGTTGAAAATTTGACCTTGAGCTGACGTCTGACGTTGCTGATAGTTGAGTCGATTCTAAACACAGTCGATTCTGATTCGCATATTCTGTGCAGTAATGTGCAACGAATTGAAGTTGATGCAGTAGCTTCAAGGGTAAGTCGCTTAGAACAGTGCACTGACGAAAAAAATCTTAAGAAGTTCATTCAAAAACCTTATGAAATTTAGCCACAAGGAATCGGTTTGAATTTCATACTTTTACCTTATGAATGCGAATGCGATGTTTTTTGTCTTAATTACCAGCTATGTTTTAGATATGATAACTAATTGAGTTTCATAACACAGCCTTATGAAACACATTATTGTTGATTATGATAACTGAACGTGTCCGTTATGCATTTAAAATTGATTTTCAATACAATTTTCACTTTCATGTATGTTATTTTTAGGATGATGGGTTTATTTTTGGAATAATTAAAATTAATGAGACATCTTTATTTGGAAATAAAAGGCACCTTTTACAATCCTTGAAATATTGAAATTCTCCAGTACGGGTGTTCATAATGATGTTGAGTACCACGGCATTTAACACATCAATCGACTCCACTTTGCAGATCTCCCACGGATGAGCTACGAAACTGTACGACTTGTTAGGCAGAGCACCAACCGGGCAAAGATCCATCACATTTCCGGATAACACCGACTGGTAGAACTTCTCCACATATGTTGCAATCTGCATATCATTTACTCATACAGTAGTAACCAAATCATCGACTCCGGCAAATTCCGGCGTTAATCGGATGCATCTCGAGCAGTGAATGCATCGGGACATGATGGTCTTAACCAACGGGCCAATGTCCTTATCTTCGACGCACGCTTTCCGCTGTTCTGATATCGGTGAACCGTGAACAATCCAACCCGAAAACCATAGCCTGATCCTGCAGATCGCATTCACCAGCCTGGTCGCAAATCGGACAATCCAACGGATGACTCGCGAGCAAGAACTCCTTCACACCTTTGCGAGCTTTACGAGTCATTTCCGCTGGTCTTTATTCACTATTCGTTCATAGCCGGCATGGCGCGAAGCGGCTACCGGCTGGGAGACTTCCACTTCCACCAAGCACATACGAAAGTTACCGGCTACGGCCAATCGCCCGTGATAACAGAACGAGGAATCTCAACGCCCACCAATACAGCAGCCTACAAATTAAAAATAAAAACAATTATTACATTTAAGCGAAATCCAAAACCCCCATCCAAAATATCTTTACCTGCAGCACCGTTGTTTCCGGATCGACCATTACCAACACATCATCACAGCAGCTAATTGCCCTGGTAAACGGCGCACGAAATTCCACAACATTTCTTCGCCATTGTTGTTGATTTATTAAATTGCCTTATAGTTTTTTCATCCACAGGATGAATATGGAAATCATAGAGGTAATTTAGTGAAACTGATACACATAGAAAAATCATTAGGAGTAAGTAAGCAAGTTGTAAGAGTCCTTCACGGTTACTGGCTAAAACCCATTAATGGGTGCAAAAATACGCATTTTTCAACACCACACGTAAATGTCAAACAATGGGTATAACTTGATTTGCCAAAATGGGTAAAAAAATACCCATCGGTGAGAACTTATTAGCAGGGTGAAAATGGGTGAAAAATAGTTATGAAAATTCTTTAACTCTCTTCAGTCGTTTGTGCGTTGCGATTCAGTTGAGTCTCGGATCAAATAAATCCGGTCCGAAATCTGCCAACAAAGGCAATTCCACAAATAAGCTGAGCAAAAGTGGATAGTTGGTCCAGTTGGTATGTTAAAGATTCCTAAATATATGAATAAATAAATTTAAAATAATCAATTTCCAAAACCGCCATTTTCAGATTGTTTGAAAAAGGGAAGAGCTTTGATAGAAACTGGACTTCGAGTCTTACAAAAAACTAGAGAGTAAGTAAATCTAAATTTATTCGGGAAACTTTTTGTTAAATTGAATTTTAAATTAAGGTTACGAATGTCCTGTTGCTGGCTGCAGCTCCGCTGCATATAACTTCCAGGATCTAAACAATCGCATAAAAAACTTCCATAACCTCAAAACCAGCGTTAATACCATTTCAATACCATTCCATTCCTGTATAGTAAAAGCTGTGGGTCCTTGAAATCTACGTTTTGGGCTTTTGCTCGCCACACAGTTCATTTTCATCAAGGATCCATCTGGATGAGGAAGCTGCAAATTCGATCCACAAAGTGAACCTATGGAGATCGATTACATCCTTGAAGATGTGAAACGAAGCAAACATGACCCATTTACTTCATTTTACATAATATTAATGCTGTTCAATAAAAAATATTTAGAAATATATCGATTATCTACGACTATTTTTATTTCCAACGGATAACTTTTCGAAAGCACACGATTTCATTATCAATTTATCTATTCATGATTCAAAAATGGGTGTTTTTTTACCCATTTTGTAAAAAAACAAATTTCACCCTGATGGGTAAAAAAATACCCATTTTTTGACGGAAGTGGCCCATACTCATTAATGGGTAATTTGCGTTTACCCATTAAATGAGGAGTGGCGATTATAGCGAAAGTGAGTACTATAGTACCCATTAATGGGTTTTAGCCAGTAACCGTGCAGAACATTGCAACGCTTGTTGACACACTCAAAAAAAATAGCACAGGAGAAAAGTGTGCTAAGCGATCCACCCCTTGAGTGGCTTCGAATAATGCGAGTTAGTTTTATTAAATATATTTGATCGAATTCATGTGAGACACTAAAAATGTTATAAACTCAACTAAAACTCCCCATTTCTTAAATTTTATCCATTGTAATCTAGTTAGTTCGATGGTTGTAAAGATGTTAATGTAAACCACTCATACCGATGTGATCTAAAGAGAAAGCTGTACACGGTTAATCTGAAGTATGCAAATATGACTTCAATGTAGGCACTTTGCATGAAGACTGGAATTATGCATAAAATGCCTAGAGAGGTTTTATGCAAAAATGCATAAAAAGGTTATATGTCAAAGAATGACTAAATTCTAAGCATTTGGCAGCATGTGAAAGAGAATAGAAACTATGCATTTTTTAAATGATTGTGTTTAGAAACTAGTCACTTTATGTAATGAAGATGAGATAATAAAATTAGCGCCAATGTCTCAAAAGTACGGATCTGCTGTTATCTTCTTCTGATAAACAACATTCCGTATCAATTTATCTCAAAAACCCGCACAAGCAAATAAAATACACCATGTAAAAACATATTTCTTCTTGCAGGGATAGTTGATTTTCAGGAGAAAGTTTTCAT
This sequence comes from Aedes japonicus, assembly GCA_034211315.2. NCBI lineage: Eukaryota > Metazoa > Arthropoda > Insecta > Diptera > Culicidae > Aedes > Aedes japonicus. Next base: position 11,553 of record JASCZW010012480.1, read on the forward strand.
TTCCGAGATAGCAAAGGTTATTGTATCAATAACTGTAGATCAATCTTAATGATCTAATTAGCGCCTCGTAGCCTGTCCATGATACTGCATTCAGGTATTGCTTGCAAGAACCCATTCTTGTTATTTTCACTTTTTTCAGCAAAGTCAATCAACTTGAACAAATGGATGTTTCCACTTGGATGATAGCCTTGTTTTAATGCATTTTTTCTATCACACTGGAATAAAAGAGGACTTAAAAGTATTCATTTTTTGGGATTGAAAAGTATGCATTTTTTGACGTATGGAGTATGTTCATTGAAATGCATAGAATGTAGTCAAAAAATGACTACCTTAGAATTACCGTGTAGTAAATAGGATAGGGTTGCCAGGTTCCCTGACCAGTTTGACAGTTCGATGAGGTTGTTTGTTTTGGTTTCAGACGCTCCGCCTCTCATTTAATTCTCGCTGTTGTATTTGTAAACAGAAGCACGTGCATCATTTCGAAATTGCCTGACAGTTTCGTTGAGGCCGCCTGATTCTGCCCAACAATATCTTCCGTTTAGAAAGTTTAGAAACATACAGATACAATGGAAACTAGTGTGGATTTGGGTTTTCTGGAACCGTGTGAAGAGTGGCTGTTGTCGAACAAATTTTTCCGCAGTAAAGTGGGAGGCAAACCGGCATGGCTGGAGTTGAAAAACATTCCAACCCCGAAGGATCTGCTGTGCGATGATTGTGGCGAGCCTTGCGTTTTCCTCTGCCAGGTTAGTTCCCCCTGCCCAATGTTGGGTTCTGTTTCGATAGAGTTTCGTTGCTTTCCGTAGGTTTATGCTCCCCTCGAAGAGCAGCAGAGATGCTTCCATCGAATGTTGTTTCTGTTCGTTTGCCTCAAGGCGAGCTGCTATCAGCCCAATCAAAATAAGTGAGTATTGTTTTATTCAATCCGGGACTATGAACCACATTCCGCCTTTTTGTAGAAATATCAAGGTTTTCCGCAGTCAGCTGCCCCGGAACAACGAATTCTACGATTTTGATCCACCGAATGAAAATGAACCTTCGGAAGCAATTCCTTCTCCAGTGCCGTTGTGTGCGGTTTGCGGATGCCGAGGGCCGCACCTGTGCTCCAAGTGCAAGAAAATAAACTACTGCGGGGCTGTTCATCAGCGCATAGATTGGAAGCAGGGGCATAAGGCGTCCTGCGTGACAGCAGCGGAAACTACGAGATCCGATTCGGCCATCCTGTTTCCCCAATTTGAAATTGTTACCGAGCCGGAAGAGATTGTATGTTTTGAATTTGTGGTTTCTAGGAGGTGGGGTTTTGATAGAATGTCTTTTCTTAGGAACCAACGGAGAAGCTCTCCGAGGAAGACAACACCAAGAAGCAGATGGAAGAGTACGAGAAATTAATGGAGGAAGGAAAAATCGGAGAACTGAGCGAAGTATCGGAAAGCGAAATGGACACATATGCCGAGCAGGTTGAAGACAGGCATTTTGATAAGTTTAAAAAAAGGATTGCACACGATCCGGATCAGGTATGGGTGGAGAGGCGGTGATCTGAAGCAGTTGGGATTAGTTTTATTCTCTCCGAACAGGTTCTTCGCTATGATCGAAAAGGCAATCCCCTTTGGCTTTCACCGGTGATTCCCAGTGAGATTCCTAGGTGCGAACTTTGCGGTGGACCGAGGGTTTTCGAAATGCAGGTATGTTATTTTCGTGTTATTTGGTACATATCACCGAACCGATTTCTTGTTATTCTGTAATGAGTACAATGTTCAAACCTCGATATCGATTCAGATAATGCCACAGCTACTGAATAGTTTGAAAAACGAAAATATCGATTGGGGAACGTTGGCGATTTTTACTTGCGAGCAAAGCTGCGAAACTGCTGACCGCTCGTATGCCAAGGAGTATGTCTATAAACAGGATGTCATCAGCACGGAACCAGTGAATACGCCAGAAACTAGTACGTAGATAATACGTATTACTCTGTTACCATCTATTTACTTTAAAATAAAACCCTGCGCCTTGTATCCTCCCCTGCGAGGATCCAAGCTCATCAAGATTAAATGCATGCTCTGGAAGACGATTATTGCCGAAAGAACGACCTATGGCCGCGTCACTGGGTTAGGTTTAACATTGGGGGATGAATGATCAGTACACTCTTAAGCTTTGTCGTTCTTCATGAAGTCATACACGACGGAGAAGTCCTTGTTTGCCAGCCCCTTGGCCATCAAAGTGCGGTAGATTTGATGCGTGAGAGCTCCCAATGGGATCGGGGTGTTGGAGGTGGTCGCAACGGCCGAGGCGATTCCCAGATCCTTGGTGATCAGGCCAGTGGCGAAGCCTCCGGCGTATTCCTTGCCAGCGGGTGCGTTCGGGAGCACTCCGGGGACGGGGTTGTTGATTTCCGAGGCCCAACTGCGACCGGTGGAAGCGTTGATGATGTCAGCGAATACTTTGGCGTCCAAGCCGAGTCTGTGTTAAATAAATCAAAATTTATGAAAGATCTAAGACGGAGAAATCGGTTTGTCTTACCTGATTGCCAAGTTCATGCACTCAGCCAAACCGCACATGGAGATACCGAGCATCATGTTGTTGCATACCTTGGCGGCCTGTCCCATGCCGTAGCTTCCGCAGTGAGTGATCTTCTTGCCCATGCCTTCCAGCAGTGCCTTGACGGTTTCGTACTCTTGCTGAGTTCCTCCGACCATGAAGGTCAGCGTGGCGTTCTGAGCTCCGGGCACACCACCGGATACCGGGGCATCGACGAAGGTAGCTCCGGCAGCTTGGACCTTCTTTTGGACGGCCTTGGCCACATTCGGGTCGATGGTGCTGGAATCAACGAAGAAAGTCTTGCTGTTGACACCGCCGGCCAGGATGCTGTCGTAGGTATCGGCCACGATATCGTTATTCGGTAGCATGGTGACGACAAAGTCCGAAGCCTTGGCCAGGTCCGACACGTTGTCGTACGTGACAGCTCCCTTGGCCTTCAGGTTGTCCTTGGCCTGCTGCGAGATGTCGAACACGTGCAGCTTGTGTCCCTGGTTTGGATGATTGGAAAAGTGATTGAGTTGTTTTGAAATTGATACTGTGCCTGAATTGGGGACTGCTTCTAGAACTAGAAGAATTAAAATTTATTTTGCATTCTTTTCCCCACCATAAAGTTAGGTCCAGTTAGAATCTGGAATTACTTATTATGTTGCAGCCGCAAGGAAAGGACCGCTGCAAGAATTCTTTTACAGCGGTTTGTTTACCTAGGCTTTTCTGTGGTATAAATTTCACGATGTTCTGTGCTGTGAGACAAAAGTTATTCCAGATGGAAACCGAGAGGAGAGAAAAAATTCTGCCCACCCACGTTGATAATCCAACGTAATCCGCAATAAAAATCGCAAAAACGTTGAAAATCGCCAAATCAACCGTGTATGATGTGCTCAAACGTTTCAGGGAGCGAAAGAGCGTGGATCAAGTGCCTCAAGGTAAGCGTCGTAGTGGAACATATGACCGCAAGTTGAACCAGAAGGTGTTGAGAACCGTCAGAGCAAACCCTGGACTATCAGTTACTAATGAAATCGCACAAAAATACGCTTCTGCTCGCAGTACCGTTCGAAGAATTCGTTTGCGAGCAGGATATCGTTTTTGTCCAGCCAGCAAGCAACCAAACAGAACGTTGAAGCAAAGTTTCGCCACCAAAACTCGAGCTCGGAAATGCGGGAATCCAAAATCATCGGGTAATATGCGTGAAAAAGTCGTGAATTTTAAAATCCATCGGGAATTTTTGGTCAAATGAGAGGAACCACACACCTCTTTCAAATTGTTTGAGTAGCGTTTTGTTTTTCATCTACTCGTTCAATGATCTCATTAACGGAATGAAACATTGTTTTTTCAGCATTGCCGAGGAAGATGAAGTCAGTGCTCTATGGATGGGCCATTGATCGGCTGGAGGGCGTTCAAAGAATTGACTGGGAAGCGTCAGGAATCCCCTGCGAGCCAGCCCAGGTTCTGCAGTCTCTGCATCGATAGCATGCAGCTTGAATGTACGTGCGCGAGTTCCTACAAAGGAGAGGCTAAGCTAAGCAGATTGGCATGTGGATCATTTCCTGCTGGCTTTGTTCGGCCTCGTTTGAAAGTGTACCGCTTAGTGGATCTGTGACACGAAGTGGGAGGTTCGGCCATGACGTGAGCTTTTGTTATTCATTGTTGCTTGACTGGAACTTCTTTAGGCCGATCGCTTCGACTGGCTCGTCGCTCGTGTCTGCCCATCACCATTAATTACGGTAGCAAAGACGAACCAGCAGACCAATTGGGTACAAACGCCACCAATGTTCATCAATTGTTCAATCCATGCCGCATTTGTGGCGCAACTGACGAGGAACGACTTTTGACCGAGGTTGAAAATGTCGTATTCAATTTCTCGAGTTGCACCCTGGACCTGGGTCCTACAGTATGTGGTCGTCACGGCATCAGTTCCACCGGCGAACCTTGAAGTAAAGCCACAAGTTGCAGCTTCAGCGGATACTTGTGCAGGGTAGGTCCGGCTTGTTTTGCTTTTTTGCTTTGATCATTCATTCGTTCCAGAAAAGTATGAATGTACGTAGGCGCGTAAACGACTCTTTCGCGTGACGCTCCGCCGTGACGATTGAAACGGTCATTCATTTGGAGTAGCGCTGAGGAAAAAGCCAAAACTTCGCAATCCGATCCTGCAAATGCCTTTCACGAACAGATGCGCCGCAAACTCTGTGCCGAATTCCGCCATTGCTCTGCCAGCTTCCGGCTTCGCCGCCTTCGACCGTGGTTCGGCGAATATTGAAAAGAAAATCCTGTAGCAGGAAAATCCTTTCACGAGACCGGAGCACTCAGTCGAAGCAACCAAAATTCCCTTGGGGCTTGAATGACCGTGTGCTTCGCTGTCGTTATGAATGCGGTTATCATGGGACACAGGGACAGCTGGTTAATTGAGCTAGGCACTGACAAATCGGTGGAAGCACGAATATATTGCGTGACTGATGGAGCGAGAATGAAGAGGGCGAAAGTTGTACGCATTTAATATTTTTTTTACTCATGGATTCGACGACGGCATCGATTTTTCTTCGAGCTTCAGTTTTCTTTGATGATTGGCTCTTCGGAAAACTGCAACCTTATCGCCAATAATGTCCGACTGTTGTTGGTGAGACATTTTCGCATTGTTTATTTCGTCACGATCCAATTTGGCGGGGGCTTTAAGGTTTAATTCGCGCCGCAGAATCTCGGAGAAGTCTAATCCACGTCGTCGATGAAGGTGAGAGCTGGCACGGTCTTCTTCGCAGTATTTCACAGAAAGTGTCTGTTGATCAGGTCGGTGCAGATCTGGTAGGGTCGCCATTCGTCGACATTTTCGCCACTAGAAAAGCAGACCGACAACATCAAGAAGCGAGAAATTGATGCGGAACGTTATCAGATTACTGGGAGTTAGCTTAGGACTGACTGAGCAGAATTGGATCACGCACAGGGCTGCGCTTTTTGTTTCGTGGAGATTGGGACGGTGTATCGATCCAGACCCCAGGGTTAACCTCATCACCCTCTAATCAGCGGCTGAAAATCGAGTAGTTGAACTGCTCAGTTGCATTCTTTCGTCCCTTCCGCGCTGTCGTTTGGTGCGTGGAGATGAGTACGCAAGAATCAAACGCTTCTTCAACGAGATTGGATCAGCGTCCTCATCCATTATTAACCACTTCTTAACAACGCTTAGATGGCCCGTTTACCTGAGTTATATGTCCTCAAAAATCCCATAGCAATTGACCTGCTTTAGGTGCCGACTGTATTGTTGATTGTTTGTAGGAGCCTAGGCAAGTGCCTGGTTGGCGCGGAGACGTGAGCATCACAATCTGGCGGGTCGAATCACGATCGGCGCCTTCGGCAGCCCCTTACGGGAACACATGGCAACTGCTTGTAGGCATGTTAAAAAACAGCGCGGAAGCAGCGCGTGCTGGGCGATCTCCTTTGCTCTTCCGCGCACGAGACATTCAAGCTCGAACAAAGACGGTTCTTCCGTCGCCTGGTCAAGTTGGTTGTTTCTTCTGTCAGTTTCACTGGAAGCTATCATTTCGTCTACCCTGGGATGGGCAACGCTGCTGTCGTTATAGAAATGCCGCAGGGTCTCGGTCAATTTGTATAGTAGACAAACGTCTTCTACTGCAATGGACGGAAACCTATTGTGCCGGTCACCTTGCAAAGGCAATTAAAAGGTTGGGACTTGCAGAAAATGGGCGCTACTTCGTCTACTGTGCAAATTTTTTGTCGGTGGGTACCAATGAAATATTAGGTAGTGCTTCGGTTAGGTGTTAATGTTTGTCGCGTGAAGAATTTCGTCGGTCTGTCGAGTGGTTTTCAAGATGCATTCGAAACAAAAGAGACTTCGCCGGCAGATCTTGGGCGCGATTGATCGATAATCCCTGGCCAGTCGCGCAGAGGTATGGATCTGTGTAAAAGGCTCGATCCGCCTGACTACCGTGTCTCGCGTTGTGAGAGATGTTCCAGGGAGACCGGGAGACGATCCCGGTGCGGCGCGCTGAAGCGGACCAAAAACACAAACGGAATACCCAGAGAAGGCGCGGAAGATAAGGCAGTGCCCCAAGAATAGCCTAACTTTTCACCCGCGGCGTGGCCAGAAAAGGTCAGTTCGTCGGAATGGTTCGTTCGGCGGAATAGGTGAAGCCATGGCTGGGCTGCGTGTTTATAAGGTACGAGGGCGCCAAAATCAGACTGACAGGCGAGGCACCAACAACTATGTCAAGCGGTAAGTCGCTTGCCTGGCGTGGTAAACGGACGTTCCCTAAGCAAGCTGCGGTGCGTGATGCGTGCGCGGAAGCTAGTTGCACGTGAGCAAGCTGGTCAAGCCAAGCTAGTGTCGTCATGGATGACGAGACATATATCAATGCGGACACCAAACAAATCCTCGGCACCGAGTTTTCGTCGGTGCGTCCGGCATGGAGGTGTCCCGGAAAAAGTTCTGGAAGAGAAAGATGGACAAATTCGCGAAGAAGTACCTATGTGGCAGGCGATCTGCGGTGCGGACGGTGGAACGGCAAGCCGTTCGTTACAGCCGGCACCATAAACGGGCAGATTTGTGAGAGGAATGCTTGCAGAAGCGCTGCTTCCCGCCACTCCGCTCTTACCGTGGTCCCACACTGTTCTGGCCGGATCTTGCTGGTGCTATTAGCATAAGCCTGTAATAATTGGTACGAGCGAAGGGACTTTAATGCGGTCTCGAAGGAGGCGAATCCGCCAATACACCAGAACTTCGTCCGATCGAAAGGATTTTGAGCGATAATGAAGAAGTAGTTGATGAAAGCGGAAAAACATTCAAAACCGATGAAGTTTTGAAGAAAAACTTGGAGAAATTGTGTAAGGAGGAAGATGGACAAAGCCTCGCCCAAGATCTCATGAGCAGTGTTAAGAGAAATGTACAAGCATTCAGCTTGGGGAGGATTCAATAATTAGTAATAAATAAATTATGCAGAAACATAGCTAATATATAGTTATTAAATCCCTGAAAATTTGAGAAGTATCCGATTTAAAATGAATTTTGGGTGATCATTTTGTGTGTCTCATTTTTCCGAGTCAGTCTTTACCAAAGACATCCATCAATCACGATTTGATTTTTCAAATACTAATACTTTTCAAAATATGAGCTGGTGCATTTTTCTACTCTGTTAAATAGACTAAATATAAAATGTCGATTCAACTGATGCTGGTGATACTTTTGATTACTATGAAATTATTGGTAAAAAGTATCACTGAAATTCTGCGAAATTCGTTACGTTGAGAAGTGGGACAGTTCCCCATTTGAGAAGGGACGATGTCAGAAGCAGGAAGAGAATAAAGCTTGAGAAAAGTCATCTGAATTCAAACGGAATCAGTTTCGTCGGTATTCCGATCAAAAGTGTTCACTGTTGTGGGTTGATGCGGTAGACGATAAGCTGCTAGGCTCAAAGCTGAATTTTATCATCACGTCTGCGGCAATGGTCGAGTCGTTTCCCGGATCGATTCTGCTATGGTTTGTTTTCTTTGACGGGACTCAGTTAAAGCAGATTGGAGAATATTGTTAAGCCCGATTGTCTGACGTAGCCGAGCTAAATCTGGGTTTTTTCATTAGAGTGAATCTACAATTGGAGATTCTACCGGGCTCAAGCCTCTCTTTCATTCACTATGAGCGCCATTAAACCCTGGGGGATAGTTTTAGTACCAGATCGAAACACAACAGTCTTTAGCTAGCCATACTCTACAAATAGTAAATTAAACGCGTAAAGGTGATTGGTTTATGAATGAAGAGAGCGAGCCCAGAGAGAATCTCTCAATTGCAGATTCGCCCTAATGAAGGAAGCCCTAGAAAGTCGTTAGATTAAATAGATGTGACGTAGAGAGCCTTCCGCCAGCCCCTTAATGTGGAAATCAGTTTGTCTCAGAAATCGGCAATAAAGAAAGTGGAGATTGGCAGAAAATCCGTCAAAGATGTTTAGGCATTCCGCAACAACTGTCGCTCTTTTGCTGTGTTTTTTAAGCTACTCAAAATTAACGTTAACAAACCCTTTAACGGTTAAGTCATCTGCATTAACCCTGACGTGATAACAGAACTTCATGGACAGGCTAAACACATTGTCCGTAGCTGTGTACTGGAAACGTTCGTAGATAAAGGACTGTCTGAGTACTGCAGGTTGCTCGCAAAGTGAAAGGAGAATTGGTCAGCTGTGTTCAATGCCGTCTTCAAAGACGTTGCTTCCGGATTCAGAAAAAGAAACACAGCAAAAATCATTTGCATGCCGTGCATTTAAAAATCCATCGCTTGAAAGTATGATTTGCTTGAATTTTCAGTTCGACAAACATGCATAATAAGAGCATGGTCAAAACGCTCAAATTTACGACAGTTGATTTATTAATTTTCACCCGGTGTGTATTTTTTTTATCGCGGTTTAAAATTTTAACGAAAGACACCCTTTTTTCACGACATCTCCATAAATTACATGCTCGTGTAAATTTGTTCAGGCCCTGAAAAAAATCCAATATGGCCGATAGTATGAGCTAAGTTCCAGTTTTGAGACGTCGGCGTCTAGATAGTCTTCTCTGTCGTTACCGTGAAGCAACGAGAAAAATCCAGTGTAAGTGTGTGATATCGATTTCGAAGTGATGAAGGAACAATTACATTATTATTTTTCATTTATTTTCGATGTTTCATGTATACGCCGATGAGAACACAACTTACAGAAGGAGCCAGTTTTATAATTACTGCCATGAATGATATTTTCTCAATGCACTTCGTCCACACATTTTGTTTATTCAAGAGGAGCATCAAGTTTCTCAAATTTCTAAGCAGTGTTTGAGAGTAATGATATCGAATATTACGAATAAATCTTACTTTCAACTCATTGCTGATAATGAAACCATTTCATTGGAATTGTTCATTGGTTATGAAGTATCCTTTCACCATATCATAGCCTCAATGATGTGGAGTGACAACATTTAATAACGGTGAAGAAATTCTCTTATTGATTTGAGAGAAAGATTCATCTAAATTTTCATGTTGTCACTCATCATGTATCATCCGAAACTGCACCTAGTTTTTTTCAGTTGGAAACTTGTTTCAGGTAGCAAAATCGTAACAATCATGCCATTTTAATGAGCAATGTAAATATACTAGATCAGTACCGAGCCTTGTGTTTAAAATTCAATCAGAGCTTGAATTTTGCATGCATTGATATTTGCAGACATGTAAATTTAAAAACCAATTTAATATAACATTAATTTGCATGCTCCTTTTTATGTGCATGCAAATTCGTTGAAAATTACAAAATAATTTTAACTGTGCAGCGTTTGGAACAAATTTTGGTTAGAGCTGATTGGTCATTCCAGAAGGAGCTGCCAAATTTGACAATATCTAGTTAAATAGGTGCTCATCCTGTCGCAAGAAAATGCGACGATGGAGCGAGGATTGTCCATTACTGGAAAGTGTCTGGTGGTAAACCAAACTGAAAAGAGTGTGGTAGCTCAGAGAATTATTGAACTACGAAACTGAATGCAAGTACTTGAAATTGAAATCAACGCAATGTTTCGACAATATTTATGCTAGTAAACTTGAAAAATCAATGACTTATACGGAGCGATCTTTATTCACGTTTGCAAAATGAGAGGGCAAAGCAGGTTACGCAATACTCAAGAATCCCGATTTGCATCTGCTATCCGTCATTTTGCCTAAACAAAACAAGTCAGAATTTCAGATTGAACAATTTGCTCAAAAACTTCAAAAATATCTATTATTCCATTTTACTATAACCCATTTTCTCAGTCGGGAAAATTAGGCAAAAATGGCAGCTGGTTATGACGAAGTACCAAGGATGCCTGCTCATCGATGATGAAACCTACGTTCTACATAGCGACGGCCCGAGGAGATGTTCCTGCGAAGTTTGCTTTGATGGACAAATTTGCCAAAAAAAAAACGGATGATTTGGCAAGGGATATGCAGCTGCGGGGCAAAGATCAAAGTGTTCATGATGAATAAGACTCTAAGTTGTACACGGAAGAATGCCTCAAAAACCGTGTACTACCTTTCATTAAAGCCCATATAGGTTCCGTGAAGTTTTGGCCAGATTTGGCGAGGTGTCACTACAGCCGGGAAGTCATCCAGTGGTACCGCGATAATAACGTAGATTTCATCGATAAAAACATAAATCCCCCCAACTGTCCGCAGTCCCATCCAAAGATTTTGGGCAATAATGAAGCGGAAGCTTAAGAAAAGTGGAAAAACGTCTCGGGACGCGACTCAGATGACCAAAATGTGGAACAAATGTGCCAAGGAAGCTGACTCCGGAGTCGTGCAGCGTTTGATGGGAGGAATAAAGAAGAAAGGGCGAATTTTCATTAGAAACGAGGAGAAATGATTTGTATTGATATTATAAGTACAGAAAAATTACCTTTGTTTTGATGTATTTAACTTATTTGTACGTCAATCCGTTACCGAGATACAGATGATTTTATTATTCCGGATTCTAAATGGACATAGCTTTAATCTCTGTTTCAAATCATAACAAAATTGCTTAGGAAGAAGGAAGTACAGAAACATCTCTTATTTAAGTTTTTATACTTCCAGTAATCGTTAAAAATTCATTGCAATATTTCCTTCGGATGATCCTCTAAATGTCCATTTACATTTAGACTGAAGGGTCCATAGGAATACACATGACTTTCTCTCCGCAATGAACTTGAACTATGAAAGGTATAGCAGTTATGTATTCAAATTTCAACTCTCAAACGAAATATAGTGTATGAGGCCCCGCTGAAATAAGTTGCCTTAATTTGTACCGAGATTGTTGATTTACTCAACACCATTTCCCTAATACTCGTTTCGTATATATTTAGATGCATGTGTAGACGAGCCAGTTCAAGGTCAGCTGTCTATCGTTCATTCGTTACGTTGGTTGACGCTTGTAGCTGTTAATATCTTCACCCGAACGACGCACAACCCCCTTAACTTAAAAGTCGTCATCAAGCATCTAACGGACAGAAGTCCTGCCGTTTATTTGGCATTTATTTTTACATATCAGTTGAAAAATCTCCCCATATCACGTAGCGTTGGAAAACATCACCCCATCAGCAGCTAGGATTTGCGATGCGCACCGGCCTGACATAAAGACACAGCGCCATTATTTTTACGTAATTTATTTGATAAGTCTGGAACGCATGAGTGTGAGTGCGTGGAGAGTTGTATGATGTACGAGCCCACAGAGGCATGCCCCCACGATCGATCGGCTGATGCGGCGACTTGCGACGAACGCAGGTTTAGGAGTCACATAAATAGAAGAAGCAGAACCGGCTGGTAATCACCGAGATTGCATTCTCAACTGGATTTTTATTTCGTTGAGGTTAATGATACTGTTAATCAATTATATAACATTTTCCACTGTTTCTAAGGTCAAAGCTTATTGGAACACATGAGCATCCGACTTGCTACGTCATGACCTAGGAAATAATTCAACTCGACAGCAGCAAACCGCCATCGGTTTGTATTCCTGTTACGTAACACTCACCTTGGCCATGAGATTGCTGGCCATGGGTCCACCCATGTTGCCCAGCCCAATGAAGCCAACGTTCTTGGAAGCCACTGCCAGAAGGACCTGGCCAGCAGGTCGGAGATCACTGTAGCCTGTTTCAGGCTGTTGGAGAATGCAAACACGCGGAAAGCCATCTTATATCACTTTTACTAATACTTCCAAATGAAACTGTACACAAAGTCAAATTCAATTTGCCTTCCAAAAGTTCGCCTTCAAACTCAGGTCACCGGCTGCCAAACTCGTTGAACGATATTTGCAGACTGAAGTTGCCGGGCCGGCGTGGAACAGCGTTTCACTGGTATACAATGTTGATCGGTAATAACAAACGTAGGCGTAGAGGATCGGTCCGCTTGTTTCCGTGCATAACGCACACCAGCTCGAAGGGCCCACTAGTAGTAGGATGTGTGGATGGAATATGGTATAGAATTGAATGGCAATAATTCGACCGAATGATAAGAATGTTAGTATTTATTTTGATAGACAGTATTTGTTGGTTGATGAACGGATGTTACCACGTTGGGGCTTGGAGACGAATTACCAATCCATTCGAGCAGGAGAAGACTAATAAAGATGCGTGAATTGTTATCTTTGTTTACTAGTTGATGGAAAATATTCACGATATACATCGTATGCTTTATCAAGTCATTGAATTTGATCTTAATTTTTTTGAATACATTAATTTGAAAACACTTTTATGAACCGATTAAAAGAACGATTGTAATAGGAAAACTATCAATATATAAACTAACACTTCACTTGATCACTTTAAAAAACCTAAACACATTTTCAAGCTTTGACTATTAAACGCGAGCAAGTTCTTCAGCGTCAAGTACTTAACCTTTTGTTTACATTAAAATCTAAATCAAAACTTATTATATAAGGGAACTAGATCGTTAATTATCGCGAGGATCTGTCATGATAAGCAACAAAGGTAGTTGGTATTAAATGGAAAATACAGATTTTTCTTCTCATTTCTAGTTACAGGTATTCTACTAAACAGCTCACACTTTCTAGGATTCTGACATTATTATCATCACAAAATTCTGTTCATGCTAAACATTCGTATCAAAATATGTTGAATGTTAGAAGCGTTTGTTCCCATACCTGTTGAAACTGCTATGACACATATCACCCCTTGATCTTGCTGTTTGCTGGAAATGCAACCGGAAAGCGAAAAGTGAATAGTTAACGCCTGGGAGTTATACAACATGCATTAGCGTGGCGCAAAAAAGCTCTATAAGACGACGTTGCCACATGAGGTTGACATAAATTTATGTATAACTAGCTGATCCAGTGCGGCGTTGCTACGCATACCTAAATGAATGAACATTACATGGGACTGACGCTTTTTTTAATGAGTTTTTTGAGTAATAAGGAGTTCAAACTTCTATCAGAACATTCTTCTTACCCAGACGCCACACAGTTTATGGCTTGGATTTCTGGATAATTCTCAGGATTGGTTGAAATTTGTGTTTGAATTCACCATGGAAACATTTCTTGCATTCAATAGGCCCCGCCTACCATTTTTGATTCCATTTGCTGATTAGTTCTTGAGTTATGCAGAAAATAGTTTTTCATTTGCATGGGAGCCCCCTTTCTACAAGGCGGGAGGTGTGTCGAACTATAATAAGATCCTTTCCCGGACCCAAAACCCTTGCGCATACAAATTTGCATGGCGGTAGCGATAGTTCTCATGTTTGGTTTAAATTTGTGTTTCGTATGTATGGTAGCCCCCCTTTTCAGAGTGAGGAGAGGTCTTAAATTAAAAAACAAAAATATTTCTTGCCTTCAAAAACTCACTCATACCAATTTTGGTTCCATTTGCTTGATTAGTTCTCGAGTAATGCAGGAATTTGTTTTTAATTTGCATGGGATCCCACCCTTTCTAGAAGCGTGAGGGCTCTCGAACTATCATAAGATGCTCTCCCGGACCCAAAAACCACTGAATATAAATTTGCAAAGCAGTAGGTATAGTTCTCATGTTTGGTTGAAATTTGTTTCATTTGTATGAGAGCCCCCCTTTTAGAGCGAGGAGGGCTTTGAACCACCATAAAAACATTTCATGCCTTAAAAAACTCGTCCATTCCAAATTTGGTTCCATTTGCTTGATTATTTCTCGAGTTATGCAGAAATTTGGGTTCCATTTGTTTGAGGCACCCCCTCCCCTTCCTCCTCATATGACGGAAGAGTCTCAAAATCACAATAGAAACATTTCCCTCCTTCAAAAACTTGCACATGCGAAATTTGGTTCCATTTTTCTTATTAGTTCTCAAGTTATGCAAGGATTTGCGTTTCATTTGAATAGGTCCCCCCTTTCAGAAAGGGAGGGGTCTCAAATCAACATACAACAATTTTTTGTCTTCAAAAACCACCACATACTAAATTTGGTCCCATTTGCTTGATTTGTTCTCGAGTCATGCAGAATAGTGTATTTTATTTGTATCGGAGCCCCCCCCCCTCTTTGGATGAGAAGGGGTCTCAAACCAACATAGAAACATTTTTTGTCTTAAAAAACCACCACATGCTAAATTTTGTTCCGTTTGCTTGATTAGTTCCCGAGTTATGCAGAAGATTGTGTTTTATTTGTATGAGAGCCCCCTTTTATGACGGGGAAGGGTTCTCAGGCTACCATAAAAACCTTTTTTTGCCTTCAAAAAACTCACACATGCTAAATTTGATTTCTTTTGCTTGATTAGTTCTCGAGTTGTGTAGAAATTTGTGTTTCATTTGTATGGGAGCCCCCCTTTCCAGTGAAGGGAGGCGTCTCAAACCATCATAAGATTATTTTCCGGCCCCAAAAATCTCTGCATACAAAATTTCACGCCGACCGGTCCTTCCGCTCGCGAGTTAAATCGTGACAAAGGAATCCCCAACTCATTTTTATTTATATAGATAACCCGGCAAACGCCGTACTGCCTCAGTTTGAAATGATTAACGTTAGAAAGATTGTTTCTGTTAGTCTGATTGTGACAGCTGGTTAATGTGACACACGGCGGTTATCAAACGTTCGTAATATATTTTCCATCGTTCCGTAGTTCGAGATCCACCGGCACAAAAAGGCCCTCAAATTCGTTTCGTGTGATCTTCTCTGGTGCTGCCCTCGAATTTACTCGTGTTGGGGAAGCTTCGGTTTCCTGTTCGCCTCATATACCGACGGTCATGCACTGTGTCGAGTTCCAGCAGTTTGGTCATACTGCACCTTACTGCTGTAACAAAGCACGATAGCTGGCAAATGCGATGAGCAACATGTGGAGGTGGAACATGTGGAACAATTTAAAAAGTGGTGGCAATACAAAAACAATTAGAGGTGGGTTATATCAGGGATATAACGAATATGCATCTAGCGATTTGAAATTGGTTCACTGTTGGAGAACCCCTTGGTCCGAAGTACACCTTGAAGCCAGCACCTTCTAATACATATTTGCGCCTTTGTTTTGATTTGCTGTGTTATTTTGACAGAAGATTTGAGAGTGTGTTCGTGTGAGTTCATTATTGGGGGCGCATTATTGACCTTGGGACCAAGCTTGGGACCGATGTGCTAGTACTGACTGAGCCAAGAAAAATATCGTATTTGTTCGGGACCTACTGGTCTTATGGCTGGCCCACAATTGATACGTTGCGGACGCGTTTGCGTGAATTTGACAGTTTTCCCATAGGTTTTCTGTCAAATTTACGTCAACGCAACCGCAACGTATCAATTGTGGGTGACCCTTTAGAGTTAGTCCATGATATAACCGCTAGATTCTCGTAGGACCGCGTTGATGTATAGATCATTGCACGGAATGTATTAACCTCACTTTTTTGACAGTTCAGGGAGCTTGTTTACAAGGTGTTAGAATTCGAACTGCTCTAACTAAATTTATTGGCTATTTCCCAATTCTCTATTGTCATTAGATTCAGGAGTATGTAAAGATAAGCACTGCTGTCTATTTTCCGGATGTTTACTTCAATCGTAATAAATTTAGAGCACAAAATCTCAAACCGATCATACCGAAAATATTCTAAGTTCACGTAAACAAGCTCCCTGAACTGTCAAAACTGCGTTGATGACGCCATCGTGCAATGATCTATATAGAGAAAGGCTTGTAAGATGGAACAGCGCCACTTTATGACATTCACAGCGACAACACTATCAGCGCTGACAAGTGTTAACCTCATTTTTTTACTATTCTTCAATTTTCATTTGCTTTTGGTGTGAATACTCTCATTCGATTTAGCTCTTCCAGGTTTCAATTTTCGAAAGTAAAATAGCAATTATTTCTTGTGTGGAAATTTCCCATCGATATCAAAAGGTTAACATTTGTGTTTGGCTAGCATTTTTGGTGTATTTTTTATGATCCAAAAGAATTTTCCAAAGAAATCGTAAAGTGAAACAATTTTTTGATGTTTTTTGTTTATGGCGTCATGTTTGTAAGATGGAACACTGTTAGGCTTGTTAGATTTTGTTTTCGTGTTAAAACATATGAATGATATTTTTTGTGTTTAGAAATGCCATGGAATCAACTATAAATTGAAATATAACAATACATTTTTTGAATTTAAATTTTTGATGAATTTCGAAAATTGACCATATTTTTTTTGATGACTATAAATAATAAGTTCCATGGGCAAAATTGGAGCCTTTTAGTTCCTCTTTCGAAAGATTTTCAAAAAATAAAAATTATACATGCTTGCGAGCAAAAAACGAATGGTCGTTCCATCTTACAAGCCTTTCCTATAATTTATTATTATTTATT
>JASCZW010012481.1:0-28346 GCA_034211315.2 Aedes japonicus
TGAGTACAAATAGATCATTGCACCGAATCTATTAACCTCACTTTTTTGACAGTTCAGGGAGCTTGTTTACAAGGTGTTAGAATTTGGACCGCTCAAACGAAATTTTTCATTAGCTTTTTCCGGATTCAGTACGATTAGCTTCAGGAATTGATGTAAAAATAAGCACTGGTGTCTGTTTTCCGGCAAGTTAAATTCAATCGCAACAAATTCTGAGCACAAAATCTCAAACCAGTATTACCGAAAATATTCTAAGTCCACGTAAACAAGCCTTCTGAACTGGCAAAACTGCATGGATGACATTTTCATGCAATGATCTATAGTAAACAAAGAAAGCTCTGTCAATTGGATCCGTTTTGCTGATTCTGGAAGCTCACGAACTCGATTACCGACCTGAGGCCAGTATAGGTACAAAGAACTCTCTTATTGAGCTAAGAAGCTTTTTACTAATTGTAACATTTGGAATTAAAAACCTTTTTGCTTGAGAACACTTTGTGGTGACCAACCAATTGGTCATCACCCTTTGCTCGTCCCAAGATTTTAATTCCATTTTTATGGCACATGATATACCGCAGAATGGTTCTGGGCCAATAAACTGTGCATTTGAACCTTGTTTAGCAAGCTCGTCCGCCCTTTCATTGCTTTCAATGCCACAGTGTCCCGGAACCCAGAATAAATTTACCGAGTTTTCTTGGCACACCTTTCGCAATGAAAGAATGCATTCCCAGATAAGTTTGGATGTGCATTTATAATTACTTAAAGCTTTGAGTGCCGCTTGACTGTCTGTAAAAATACAAATATTTGCATATCTTTATTTTCTCTTCAGACAAACGTTAACACATTTTATTATAGCAAAGATCTCCGCTTGGAAAACCGTTGGATAGTTTCCCATCGCCACTGAGATTTCTACCTCAGAGCCGAAGATTCCTGCTCCAGTTTTTGTTCCAATTTTCGAGCCATCTGTGAAGAATTTTATTGAGCCATGGCGAACAGTGGGACCTCCGACTTCCCAATCTATACGTGACGTTTCACATATGTTGTAAGGGATGTCATGGTTTTCCACAGGTTTCATCCAGTCTCCATTCATATACATCACTGGCCCATTTTGAAAGCTTTGTGAAATGCTCAGGTGACCAAGTCACCAGACATGAAAGTTTTCAACCGTTTAAGTCTAAGCATACTCTTTTCCGCTTCTAGTTGCACGTATTCGTGCAAAGGCAGCAGATTTAGAATTGCATTCAACGCATTTGATGGAGTGCTGCGGATCGCTCCCGTTATAGCAATGGATACTAGCCATTGAAGTTTTGTAAGCTTTTTCTGTGCAGTAGCCTCCTTTGTTTTTGGCCACCACACAAGGGAAGCATACGTTACTTTTGGACGTATTATGGATGTATAAATCCACATTATCATTTTTGGTCTTAGACCCCATTTTCTGCCTAATGTTTTTGAGCATATACAGAAAGCACTGGTTGCCTTACCGATCACACACTCAAGATGAGCATTACAGTTCAGTTTGGCATCCAGTATCACTTCTAAGTATTTAACCTGTTCACTAAGATGGATCTTTAATCCTCCTAGCTGAAACGCTTTTAGACTAAACCTCCTTTTCCTAGTGAAAGGTACAATTACTACTTTTGCTGGATTAATGCTAAGGCCATCCTTGATACACCAAGACTGGGTAAATTTTAGGGCCCATTGCATTCTTTCTGAAATGATGTTGTCAAATTTTCCCCTCACTATAATGACTATATCGTTTGCAAAATCTACAACCTCGAAACCTTGTTCCTCTAAGCTACTTAGAAGATCGTCTACAACTAAGGACCACATTAGTGGTGAGAGGACTCCTCCTTGGGGACAACCTTTCGCTTCCCGTATTGTAATAGACGAACTTCCCAGCTCTGAAGTGATTTCTCTTTTTTCAAGCATGGTATGAACCCAGTTAATTATGTTCATGTCAAAGTTCCTTTTCATCATGGCACGAGCCATAGATGAATAGGAAGCGTTGTCGAAAGCTCCTTCAATATCTAAGAAAGAACAAAGTGCTATTTCTTTTACCGATAGAGCTTTTTCTACCTTTGAAACCACACTATGCAGTGCCGTAACTATTGACTTACCAGACTGGTAAGCAAACTGGAACTTAGATAGTGGATACTTGTTCATGTAATTTGAATTGATATAATCATTCAACACTTTTTCCATAGTCTTTAACAGGACTGATGAAAGACTAATGGGTCTGTATGATTTAGGATGCGCCTTGTCTCGCTTTCCTACTTTAGGTAGGAAGATAACTTTTACTTGCGTCCATGAAGCTGGAATATGGTTGAGTCTTAAACTTGCCTTAAAAATCTCAATTAATGGCGAGATCAACACTGCTTCGCCGTTTTGAAGTAATGCTGGAAATAGCCCGTCCATTCCTGCAGATTTGTAAGGCTGAAAAGATCTCAACGCATTTTCTACCCTGGCTTTCTTAAAGATTTTGTCAGCCAAGTCATTTGCAGCAATTTTCGCTCTAACAGACATTTGAGATGTCCTCGTAGAACTTCTTTCACCTTCAAGTGATCCATCTCTGATTGGATCTACACACAAAACTGATCCAGGAAAATGTCTTTCCATATTCAGCTTTAACGTTTCACTAGGAGTTTTTGTAAAAACTCTATCCTCATTTTTCAGATTCGCAAGTTCAATCGTATGATCCTTTGCAAGAGCCCTCTGAAGTATTGCGACTTCCGGACTATTGCTTATGTTTTCACACGTTAGAACCCAGGATCTTCTTTTAGATTTTCTTATTTATTTATTGTACTCAGTAAGGGCACTCCTATAGGGGGTCCAATCTGAGGTTCTTTTCGCTTTATTAAACAACCTACGAGATGTTTACGCAGACGTTCCAACTTAGAGTTCCACCACGGAACATCCCTGTTAGAAGACGATTCCTTGATAGGACAACTAATATGGAAAGAATTTAAAATCGCGTCATTTACCTTTTGGGAAAATGATTCCAATTTTTGAACTGAATCAATCTTTCCACCTTCTGTAAATAACTCCGAGTTTAAATGTTGTGCATATTTATCCCAGTTTGTTTTCCTCGGATTTCGAAATGTAGAAGTTGACCGATTTCTACCACTCCATTCGAACACAATGTGTTTATGATCCGACAATGACGATTCCTCAGAGACTTCCCACTTTGAAATACGTTCATAAATTTCACTATTGCACAATGTCAAATCCAAGACTTCTTGTCTGATAGCATTTGAAAAGCTAGGTTCGTTTCCCTTATTGCATATGTCTATATTGTTTGAAGAGAGATATTCCAATAAGCACTCCCCTCGACTGTTGATATCCGTACTACCCCACACGGGATGATGTGCGTTGGCATCACAGCCAATTATGAATGACTTATTATTTGCTCTGCAGTACTTGACAAATGAGTAGATCTCAGGAGGAGGCACCTCAGGAGCATCACCTGGAAAATAGGCTGAAGCCACTATGACCTTAGTTTTTCCTCTGGTGGTAGGCACCTCAACCATGACCGCAACAATGTCCCGTTTTAAGAATTCTGTAATGGGATAGCAATTCAGTGTTTTATCAACCAAAACAGCAGTTCTTGGCGTACTCTGATTTTCATCATAGAACAACTTACAGTCCTGTGTTTGAATACCAAGTATTTTTCCTTTATTAGTCCATGGCTCTTGAATTAGTACCACGCCCAGCCCCTCTTTTCTAAACCTCCGACTCATGACAGCAGATGCTCCTTTTGCATGATGGAGGTTCACCTGCAGGAACTTAGTTGGTTTCATTTCTAAGGGTGGCACGCTCTTTCTTGCTTGTGCGGGGAGCAATAGACCCATCGATGTTTTTAATGGTCAGAGCAATAAGCTCGGCATTTACGTATGGAGTAAAATACCCAGTTACACCTTTTAGCCAGTTTGCTGTAATTTGATCCTTGCATTCAAGAGACAAATAACTTGCCTGTAGCTATGTTTTGTAAACATAGATTTTACGTCATGTCTTTGCTCCTCTACTTTTTGTAGAGGAGTATCTTGCAGAGCATCGAGCTGCACTGTCAAAATTTTGAGTTTTCGATAATCGTTAATGATTATTCCACTCTTTACCATTTTTGCCGATTGACCTCGATTTAAATAAAAGCAAGCTCATCCTTAAAAATTTTTTATTTTTTTTTTGCTTTCTTTTATATGTTTTTAAATTTTAAAAATTACGAAAATAGTTTTATATTTGCGGTTATTAGTTTCGATTTCACTTCGGTTTCAGTGAAACTAGCATCACTGGTATTATATCACTTTCACGCAACAATATTTATGCGCTAGCTTTTTAGCAAGTTTGAAGGCTTCCCTTGCAAGTTCGAAATGCTCCTCATGCAAGTTCACAAGCCAAACTTGCATCCAAGTCTGCAATGAGGTCTTATTCAAACCAAGTTGAATAAAAGTTTATTCAAGCTTTTAATGCAACAGCCTTCTCTTACTTGCCACGTTTTATTTTCTTTTCTTTTTCCACTTTTCTATTTGGCACACAGTTTATAAAAGATAAATACCTTTTTACACTGAATTTCACCTGATACACTTAACTTTTGTCACCGGTATTGTTTCAACTATAACTTTTTCACTCACTTTCGATTTATCGATTCGTTATGCGCTTGAAAAAGCAGAAATATACATGAACCCGAAGACAAAGGTAGTGTAAACACATCCAGTGATGCCAATCAAGTCCTAGAGCCATGGTTAACAAAGAAGAGTGGAAACATGGGCTCTCTCAAAAGCAACAGTGATGCCATAGTTGCCGCTCAACAGCGAAGGATTATTTATCGTTGCTCCGAATCGTATTTTTCCATTGCATAAGATAGTGCCAGATGATGGAAAATTAGGCTTAGTGACGTTTAATGCACGCAAACTAATCGTGTCAAATCCCTGTGTAAAAATGGTTTGTTTTCCCACAGATAACCTAAAAGTTTGCATTGTCGTTCGCGATATAAAGTATCTTTTTGACAGCTGTTTGTTTTGTTTTCGTCCAAAACCCATTACCACATTTCCAGAATGCACACTATTACACCCAGACGTGATAAGCTTAATATAATTAACCTCAAATGACTGAAGTAACATGAAATAAATAATGTCTTCATATCATCTAAATATGAAATAAACTTAAACTCAATGTTTAATACCACATTCTGGCAACAAGCTTAGATGTGAGGAGCAGCTGATGCAGACATTCCCTCCGATACACGTGACCAAATACAAAATACGGAAAGACAAAATTTGAGCAAACCTCTTCAGCAGGTAGAAAGCTGATGATTTTCTAAAGGTTTTCGTCCATGTCCTGGCTTGTGGTTCACTGTCAACCACTCCTGGAACTTTTTGAGGACCCTTGAAACTGTCGAATGATGTATATTCATCAGTGCGACCCCAAAATTCGACATGTTAGTGAATAAAACCGGAATTTCACGGAACAAAATTAGCTTAACCTTCCTTAGATATTGGGGTCAATTCGGACTTTTGATATTTTACGGAATTTTACATTTTTGCATCAGTCAAATTTTTTGAGAATCAGTCGTACAAAAAAAGTTACACATAAGACATTAGGGTCAATGTTGACCCGGAATTCAGCCCTTCATAGCACTTCAAAATTTCAACTTAGAGTCAATGTTAATGCACCATTTGAATGGTTCTCGTTTCAGAAATTCAAAAACTGGTTACGTTAACATATTCCCCCGGGAATCTGATACAAAGGGAACGGAGTTTTAGTTTGGTTATGTTAACAAAAATGCATATAAAACATTCCAGGGTCATTGTAGAAAATAGGCGTCTCGAGTAAAAAAGCAATTTTCGCTCTAACAGACATTTGAGATGTCCTCGTAGAACTTCTTTCACCTTCAAGTGATCCATCTCTGATTGGATCTACACACAAAACTGATCCAGGAAAATGTCTTTCCATATTCAGCTTTAACGTTTCACTAGGAGTTTTTGTAAAAACTCTATCCTCATTTTTCAGATTCGCAAGTTCAATCGTATGATCCTTTGCAAGAGCCCTCTGAAGTATTGCGACTTCCGGAAGTTTCTCAGTATGTAAAGAATGGTCTTTTGATATTATTAAATAATTTTCCAAATGGTGCTTCGGAGATGGCGCTGCAGTCTATCTTTGCCAAATGAAGATATAGAGACTTGCCGTTCTGGGCAATGTTGTTTGGAATATAAAATGTAGTATTTGACATTATCAGTTTGGCTCCAGATTTATTTTCACAGAGATGGCGCTGCAGTCTATCTTTGTCAAATGATGCTCTAGAGATTTGTCGCCTTGAGTAAAGTTGTTGAGAATGCAAAATGTAGTCACTTCACTGTATCAGAATATTTCCAAATTGCACCGCAAAGATGGCGCTCCAGTCTACCTTTGCCAAATGAGGCTGTAGAGAGCTGCCGTCTGTGACGACAAATGACATACTGAGAAACTTGGTCAAAGATGGCAACTCTCTACAACTAGTCTGGAATGATTTGTATGCAATTTTGTCCACACATCGAAATCAAAACCTCTTTTCCTTTGTAGCTGACTCCATGTGGCCAATGGTACTGGAACTTGGTTTTACCACCACCACTATTAACCCTAATGTCTTATGTGTCTGTTTTTTTTTTCAATACCCGAGGAAGGTTAATTTCGGTCAAGTATGGAAAAAGTTACGCATGTTTTAAATTGTCGCATAGTTTATCGACTCACCCTACAGTCAACACGAGATTTGTGTTGTTGCTTTTATCTAATGAGATTTGTAACGTATTGGCAATCAGCACAGTTAAGAAAAACTTTATTATTTAAAGGATAAGTAACAATACAAACAAGTTTTCTCCAATTCTTGTCAATTATAGAAATAAGATGTATAGTTTCTCTTTCCCGTCCGTACATTCCTCCTAATTATCCGAAAACTGCCTCACCTTCCGCGAGTTGACTGTCGCGTTAAACACCGTAATAACAATCCACCCAACCGCAGTCAGCACCACAATCAAAATTAGCATCACCGCAACGGCCCGATACCAGATGGCCGTTGTTCCAATGCGGAAAAACTCCTCGTCGCAAAATTCATAATCATTGTCGGAAAGTGCCAGCAGCTGGCGCTTCTCGATTCCGACTCGTTCGATAAAACCACCGTACTGATTCCACAAATTGCTCATTTTCATGGAATTCTTCGTAGCCAGGCTGGCCCGCTGCAAGATCCATATGTGAGCCACGTGTCCCTTCGTATGACCTTCGTTCACATCCTGACAAATGTACACCAGCCAATCGAATCGGTCGTTATCGTGCTCGACGAAGGCATTGCCAGCATCGATGGCGGTACTGTTGATGAAGAATCCCAGCCGCCTTCGGTGCTTTACGTTGACATCCAACAGGAAGGTGTCGATGCAGTCCCGGTCGTGTCCAAAGTTTGCCGAAAAGCGGAAACTGGTTTGAAGGCTTGCCTCACCAGGGACGGCAGAGTAGGAACGTTTTTCCGGCGCAGTTATCGCCACCGGAATCAGCGTTTCATCGTCCACATTGATGGCAGTGAGAACATCCACCGTCTGCTGGTTCGGCTGCTCCCATAGAGGTGGGCAGGGTCCCTCTTGGAAAATGGCCGAAGTGAATTGGGGCCACAACAGCCACAACAGGTGAACTAGCACGGTTGAAGGATGCATATCGATTGATTGAATGCGGCGACAATGGTTTGAAATTGAATTGCCACGTTCGATTGCGATCGGGCGCGATAGCGAGAAAATTGCTCTGACCCTGTACTGGTGCATGATGCTTAAAGGGTGTATTCGCGGAAAATGGGACTCACAAAAACTGTCGGAAATTCGGCCTCTTATCGGATTTTTTTAAAGTTGTAGAAAATGAAGATCAATAGCTTATAATGATTTGTATTATTTGCCGAGTGAAATAGACTTCCGGGTTAGGATACGTTTTAAAGATAGAACCGGTACTTTGGCGTCTATCATAGACAATGCTGATAACACTCAATTTTAGACCATCAAAATTAATGACAACGACAGAAGTTTGGGATCATCAATCAATCCTTTCTGGCTCACTAGGTCTGAAATTGACAAAAATATGTTTGACTGAACTGTTTTCGCCAGTCGTGAATGACTACGTTCTGACAGTGTTAAGAACGCATTCGTTCCGATGCTGACATCTTTCACTTTGACTTGCGCTTGATATTCGAATCAATGAGCAATGAGAAATTTACATGTGTTAGAGGAGAAGGTATTTGTTGGCATTGTAAGAAAAATAAATCTTTGATGACAAAGATTGACGTCAAAAACCAAAATCTATTTGATAAGTAATTCAAATTAAATGTCTGATGTAAGATACCCAGTGAATCAAATTTCGTGAATGCATGAATGATAAAGACATTGTCCTAACTTTTCAATGTTGGGACAAAAAATAATGTATCTTTATCATTGTTGCATACTCAACACAATAATGACAAATTGCATGGCTGTTGAATCAAGATATTAATGTTTCACAACATCCGATTGTTATTTAGGCAAGAGACAAGGTGTTGTTTGTATATTGCTTTGTATGCAACATAAATAAATTCAATAATGTCACATGTTGCCTCTACCGAAAAGAGACAATGTTTAGTTTTATCCCTCTTCCTCTCTCAAAAATTTTAGGGGATAGGGAATAGTTGGTAAAGATGGAAGATCGATACCTACTGCTTTAATGAAAAACATACGATTTGCAATAATGCATCGAGAACTCTCACCCGGAGAGTTACAATGTGTTTCCGGTGGGTATGGGATACTTTTGAAGATATTATCTAAAATATTTCCAAGCTATCGTGAGACGCGTCACATAAGGATTCGATTACAAGATGAATGGTAGCCATACAGAGTGCTCAGGAGAACGCTGGTCACATCCGGGCATGCTGCGGATACCTATGGAGATGTGGCCAGTTTTTGATGTGAACCAAAACATTCCATGCAACATCTCTAATTGTAATTGTTCAGTGTATAGTCCGTGCTTTCCTGTTAAGATTGCGTATCTGGGGACTCACCCCCAGGTCTATACACCTATATTCCATGCGACATCTCTAATTACCTTTAAATTCGATAATTTCCCAAAACCTTATTGGCATGTTCTAGGTACATCCGGGGAAAAGCCTTCTTTTTTTACTTGGACCAGAACATATCATGTTACACCCTAAATCACATACGAAATCCAAAATAAGAGCAATAGTGGTAGAATCAAGTGTCAAGAACTACATTGGCCACATCTGGACACGATCTGGGTCAGTGATGGTAAATGTACTGAATTTTGGTGTTTCTCTTCAGCTCAAAACCTAGAATCTACAATTGTATCTGTAGATAATTCAACAAAACAAAGTTGCAATATGCAGGGTGGTTCTGTGGAAAACCGAGAAAACCGGGAATTAACCGGGAACTCTAAAAAAACGGGAGAAACCGGAAAAAACCGGTAATTTATGTTCACATGATTGTTCATAATTAAGATTGTGTGTTATTTTAATCGAGCTCTAGGTATTTAATTCTATAACGATCTGTGAAATTTTAGAGTGTGTCAATTGATGTACCTTTTATAAATATCCTGCACAAAAAATCTTATAGTAGGAACTACCATTTTACCTGACTACGCCTATATTTAAAACTACCATGAAATTTCAGTCAAATTTACTACGTTTATCTTCGAACCTTCAACGTTTGTGGTATGTTTGACAGACCTCATTTTGATATCAACCGCACCATGGTTGATCTAATCGCAGGCATAGTCAAATCAAACGCATTTATAGTCAGATGAAAATTGTTGGTAAATGGTAGTTTCTACTGCAGTTTTTTTTATGCGTGTGGCTCCTTCGTGTAAGTTTGTAGCGACCAGGGTTGCCACAGTATTTTTCGTTCCCATCTTTAATTTTCCTCAAAAAATCTTTTGCAGCAGAAAATCTTGGCAAGAACCTTGCTTCAAACATTAAATTTAGATGGCTTTATTCAGATTGTAGAAAGTTCGCAATGAACTTCCTAAGCGAGATAAAAGCCAGCTTTCCATCTGCTTGTTTGAAACACAGCAGTTTTCCCCAACAAGTTTCCAAGTCATGATCTTCGATGGCCTGTATCTCATATTTTTCATAAAAGTACGGATATTGTTAAGAAATTGAATTGAACTCCTTCAAAGTGTGCAGCTTCTTGAGTTCAACACATGATACAGTTCCTGTTGACAACTGACTAGAAGCCATCTGACGGCAGATGCTTCAAATCTAAGATATTTTGTATCATCTGGAATCTCTTGGATCATTTGAGGCTGCATGATAAGTAACTATAAATATCTTGCATCAACTGTTCCAGTGGCAGCTTTTTGCATGCGTAGCTTGCATAAAGAGCCAAAAAGTGGCAAGTACATTTGATAATTATCAAATGAGAACTGACACATTTCAAAAGTTTTTTGACGGATCGGTCAGAACCCATCATTACCGATGCTCCATCTGATCGACAGCCAACAAGCCTTTTTTGTAATCGGTGCCATCGATCTGAAATTGGTCAACAATTGCCAAATGTATATTGAAATGTAGTTTTCATAAGGGCCAATGTCGCAATCGTAAACAATGGCTTCTACCGCTAATTTCTCGAGAATGCTAACTTAATCATAGTGAATTACCACGATGATTGTACAGAAGCGGAGTTCCCTTTACAATAAAAGTATTCAATGAATGTTTGGGAAATTTTAACTAAGTTTCTTAAAAGAAAATTATAAAAAAATCATTTGGTGGTACACACACAAACTGACATTCAGACTGTCATCTGTCACTGTAGGGTCAGTGTAAATTATTTTCTTCAGCTTCATGGGTCTAAAACTGAAAGCAGAATTTGTAAATAGTTGGATCCTAAAATGTAGTCATTTTTATACTATAAACAACGCTTATAATGAAAATATCATTTTATTAAGCTTTGGAACTCAATTCGTTCAAAATTGTTTGCTTGGAGTAATTGTTTTCTATTCGTAATTCTAGTTCATTGCTACACGATCTGCGCCTTAACCCGGGAATTTTTTAACAGGAAACCGGGAACCGGAAATTTTTTAACAGGAAACCGGGAAAAAACCGGGAATTTGAAAATTAAAATTGAGTGATCACCCTGGATATGCATTCAACCACGTTTATTGAATCTTCTGAAAAGTCAAAAGATATTATGTGATAATCTGGGATAACATTGGTCATTCTAAGTTCGCCTTGCAGCTAAAAAAGATACAGTTACAATTGGTTCAGGCAAATCGGAACTAAGAGCCTATCTAGAATCATCAGTTTTGTTCGACATATTCAATCAGAACTTTTCAACTTCAAGATGCATTCTTGAAGTTTATAACCAACAACCAATTTGAATGATTCATATCCATAATGTGCCAAAAAAATGTTCTGTGAGAATTGACTATCCAATAATGTCGGTTGACGTAAAAGAAGATCCAATGAACATAGTTGAACACATATCGTACATTTGCACATCTGAAAAAGCTACAGTTTCAATGGTAGATCCTAATCTATGAACTAATGAGCAGCCTGGTATGCCCCAGAACATCCCAGATTTCATCATAATGTTGGTGGACCTTCCAGAAGATCCATTGAATATGGTTGAATACACATCGTAAATTTGAATAGCCGTGAAACTACAGTTACAACTGTTGCCCCCAAGATCTGAGCCCCAGGACTGTTTGGATCACCTAGAACATCCCAGATTATCTCATTATGTCTGTTGACCTTCCAGAAGACTCAATTAAAATGGTAGAATAGATATTGTAACTTTGTGTAATCGGAAAAACTATAGTTACAACTGTAGATCCTCTGTACTGAATTTCTTTATGTTCAGGATGTTTTGAGTTGAAAACCAGGCGTTAAACGCACATATTTTTTATTTTGCCCTGATAAAATAGTCAATTTGCAACGAGTTCGCAGAAGATAATGTTCGCTTTTGTTCTGTGTGTAATTTCAAACAGGCATTTTTCTTCAGGTGGAAGTCTATCCACAACAAATTTTATAATTATTCAGATCAGTAATTTGTTCGAAAGCAACAACGGATTGTCGCTATTTTTCATGTTGCTGATAAAGCATTGTTGCTATCGGTAGTGTGTTGCAATAATGAAAAAACGTTATTGTGTCACTGTTACTGGAAAACAAGGTCATTGCAACATGTGTGCGAATCACAACATTTTCTCACAGCAACTTGTCTCTTTCCCATCATCGATGCAACATTTTGTTGTTTTCTTCGTGGTTTGTTACAATAAATTCAAGCTACAACATATCATTGTTGCATAGTGAGAGAATAACGGGTGTATCACTCGTCAAGGCTATCTTATGTTTTTAGGTGCACAAAGAGAATATTTGACACACTGAAGATACCTCGTCATAATACAAATATGGTATTGTTATGGATTTGTTTTAACTCAGCTGAACCTTAAATTCTTACCTTTGATCTTACTAAACACGCAATATTTTAGGCAAACAATCAATCTTATTGGACAAACAATCGGAAGGGACTTATGCGCGGATGACAAACATTGAGAATCGATGCACTATCCATATTGCAATAATTAACATTTCAATTGTGATTTCGAAGCGTATCGTATTAATTAGTGCCTTAGAGCATCCGTAGCGGTGCGCGACTAAACTATATTTGATCGCCCTCCCTATCACTTCAAACCGTATCGGGCACAACTAAAAGCGCTAACAAAATTGTGAGGCGACTATCGGAAAGCATCAAGTGCTCAAATTTAGCAACGCGATAGTGGCGCGAGATAGGGTTGCTATTCGACTGCCAATTGCCAAAAATCTCCAATTGGTTTGTTGTTTATTGTTGTTTACGCAATTAGGATTAGTAAAAAGTTGTTACACACAAAGGCATCTCCCTCAAAGGCATGAGCTCTGATATGAATTTCTAGGCTGTTAGGCGTTCTTGGTCCGAGTTTTATTCTAGGAAAATGCCGACGAAGCTTATCCCATAAAATGATTGGGCACAGAGAACAGACATCCAGGCTCGAACATTATTTTTTCCACTACTTACTGTGTAAATTTTTAAAAGCAAACAATTGAAACATCAGCCCTGCTTGGTCTAGGTTTCACCAAACTAAAATTGGCCGACAGTTAACGACTACTAGATCTCGAGGCGTGAAATGATGATGATTCGCTGAAAGTTTTGTTGAGATATGTTTGGAATGTTACCTGTTTTGAAATGAAACGTTTATATGATAAATTTATTTCAAAATTTTAAGATGTTTTCAAATGAAGCAAATTTAAACGATTAGGAACGATCAGATCATGAGACTCGGTTCAAATATCATCGACGAGTTATCCTTGCATCCATACAATGTAACAGTCGCACGCTCGAGTAAGTCCTTATTCAACTTTATAAGTAATGTGTTGTCGAGTGTCATTTCTCCAAGTGAGACTCGACGGTCAGAAAGAACAAGAGCAAGAGCGCTGAAACTTCTCTCAACCGAGACTTACGTGGAAGGAGATGAAAGCACAGAGAACAGACGTTCATTTTGGGTCTGCTACTGGTGTAAAACTTTAAACCGACATTTCAAATGTATGTCGATATGCTCCTGGTAGGCGGCGCTGCAGTTGTGCGATAACTGTCTTTATCAATAAAAAGCCTAGCACATAACCTGACAAATTTTGTATGACCTCCTTTGGCACTGATGACTGCTTCCAGACGACGTGGTATACTTTCAATGAGATTTCGCAAATAACGCGCCTCAATTGACTCCCAGCCCGAATAAAAATTTACATCAGGCTGATGTCTGATTTCAATGTCTACATCAACATGAAATTCAAATGTACATCTTACGTTGAACATTAGAAATCAGATCAAAGGTATCAAAGGTTATGAATAAACATCTTACATATGTTTTCAAGTGTCGATTTTATCCAATAGAAGAGATGATGTATGATGCATTCAGATGTAGAAAAACGTGACGGTGTATCGTTTCCGGATGTTTTCAGTTGTAGATAATAACATTAAAACCAAATAATCTGAAAGCATCAAAATCACATGTTAGGCTAAGGTAAATTTTTATTCGGGTGTTGAGTAAAGTACATAAAGTAAATATGCACCAATATCGCCAAAACATATACGATTCACACTTAATTCTAATCGCATCGGATATTTACCGATATTTTATGAGTACAAAATTTTAACATCTATAAGAACATGGATTTCAACGCAACGTGTGATTGTCATGACACAAGATGTATTCTGGCTTATTATGAATACAACATTTTACTTCACAAAGACCTTTGATTCTATTGTAACGTTTCATTCTTATGTTGTAAGAAGTTTTCTAATGCTGTAGACCTGCAGTCTTTTACAGTAGAATGAAGTTTATTTCTAAGGTAACGGCCAATTATAATATCATCAGATGTGTTTAGATGTCTTAGGTACACAACATTTCACACATACATAACGTTTGATTGTCATGTAATTTTAGATTCTAGTTTTATAAGACGTGTTCTGATGTTAAATTTAACATCATCAATACGTTTGTTTTTAATGTGAAGTTTAAATATGTTGTATTTATATGTACTAGGGCGTTACTTTGAACTCTGAATACATTTAGAATACGACAACCCACATTCAAATTTAATGTTTGGAAGATGTCTGCTAATATTTTTTACATCACCATTTCTATTCGGGAGGTCTCCTGTAGAGCTTCAAAGAGCAGGTTTTTATTGATAACACTGGTTTTGTCCATTTTCGAATCCAATATCGACCACAAATTCTCGATCGGATTCAAGTCCGGTTACTGGGGCGGCCATTCCAACACTTTGATACGTGATCCACAAAAAAACGTTTGAGTTTTACGAGCCGTATGTTTTGGGTCGTTGTCTTGTTGACAGAGGAAGTCAGGCTCGAGCCCACCTCCAGATTTTTGGAAAGGATGTCGATATACTTATCAGCTGTCATACTTCCTTCAATCTGGACCCCCCCCCCCCTCCCCCAGCATAATGTTGCCTCCACCGTGGTTTACTGTTTTTCTTACATTTTGTCCAGAAGTTCCTCGCATGGTTTGATCCCATTGGTATCAAACAGCTCAAATTTGATTTCGTCTGCCCAAAGAACCGTTTTCCAATAGGCATATCCGCATACTTTTTCGCGAATTCCAATCGTTTGATTCTATTACGCTTACTGCGACGGCGTACGGCAAACTTGTTCTTAAGCCCTTCTTGTTCCATTCGCAGACGAACAGTTCTTGCGGATATATTTAGGGACAAGCTTTCGCTTCTCGTAGTATTCGAGCATCTTGCCTGACTGTTGTCAAACGATTTCTTCCTCGGCCACCTTTATCACTCACATTTCCCCGCTGTTGATATTTTTTCCAAAGCTTATGAACCGCAGAAAAGCTGATTCCGAACTTTTTCGCGATTTTCCTGTATGAGAGATCATTTTCACAATCTCTCACTATATGTTTTCGCACTTTCAACGATATTTTCATGGTTTCGATGTACTTCAAACAACAAACTCTAAACTTTGCATCGATGACGCAAACACGATAACAAACGTTTGACACTTGCAATGGTTACGTCCAGTATGTGTGGACAAGAGGAGAGTTTATCGATACGGTGTTGTCTGTAGTGATAAAAAAATAATGTCACTGTGTTGTGTACTTTATTTTTGTCAGCATAAATTGTTAAACATTTTCTAAGTATATCTATCACAGGTAAATTAAGCACGCCGGCCTTCAATCCCTCCCATTCGAAAAA
This sequence comes from Aedes japonicus, assembly GCA_034211315.2. NCBI lineage: Eukaryota > Metazoa > Arthropoda > Insecta > Diptera > Culicidae > Aedes > Aedes japonicus. Next base: position 15,728 of record JASCZW010012481.1, read on the forward strand.
ATTAAACGGGAGGTTGTGATATGTAATCAGCTTAACTACCAAGTCTTCATAAAGTTGCTTGCCGTTTTAAACCATCCAAGGCTTTTTGACGGTGTTTGCCAGCCCCGGAAATAGGATTTTTGATTTGGCCACCCCAGTGTGTTTGGTTCGGAAGTGCCTTATAAAATTGCTGATATCAAAGTTAGCTTGAGTGTAACAACACTTACTATCTACATCAATTCTGCAAATGGTCTTGGAGCCGTCTCAAGAAACGTACTTGGTTTCCAGGCTTTACGCTTCCGCAGTTTTCCGGTTGACGTTTTAGGAACCTCCATTTTTCACTTTGATTCACTTTGAAGGTCTTTGTCAGTGACCAACAATCGACTAAACAAAGCGATGAAATTGACAGTAAGAGAAATGAGTATCAAATGGTTACTATGTCAGAGTCAAAATAACAAAGTAAAAAAACAATGGCCACTGCGGTGAGCATATGAGTTTCATTTTTGCCAAAGCGAAAGAGATACATGTTTCGAAATGTCAAAAGCGATGTTGACTAGATTCGATGTGAAGAAAACAAGGAAAACTTGTGATTGAAATGTTTCCATTTTTGAAGGTCGTTTTAGATTGTCGAAATATAGCAGCACTGATCATAGATCGTCCTAACCGGTTGAGGTACCCACAGGTGGAGTGCTTTTGGTTCCATGTTCGTAGGGCCTCTGTCGGAAATCCTCTTTCATTTGTTGCACATCCAATGAATTACAATTCATCCACTTCGTTATTCACGGAGACTGCTGCTGAGAAGTGTATCGGAGGGTGATTGTTGAGGAATTGGCGAGGCTGCTCAAGGTCACGAGCAACTAATGATCCTGTTTTGTTGGATTCGGTGCCCAACTTTGACGACAAATTTTACACTTGCCGCACATCCCCTAGCGTTCACTCTCAGAGTAATGGACGCCGGCGCACGTAAAGTGCCACCAGCAGCTTCATCTATGGGCTGGTTGCACCCTAAACAACTAAATAAACATCGGATCGGTTAAGGTCAAGATCATCGACAATCTTCTCCAGTGTCCGGAGAAGGATTGTCTGAAGACCTTCCGGAAGGAGAACCATTTGCAAAACTCTTCATTGTCTCCCGGCGTAGCTGTAGGACTCAGGGGTTCGGCATGGTGGTTAAATTATTTGAACGATAGCTGTCGGAATTGTACCATTTGCACTGAGTTTTAATAGCAATTGCACATTACAGAAGCCGACCAAATCTGATCGAGTCGACAACCGAACTCGACTGTCAATTGTCACTTTGACAGATTTCAAAAGGTCATTGAAATATTACACCATGCAATAATTCAGGACTTCCAGCACCTTAGTTGTCATTTTTGACATTCTAAGGATAAGTGTTTACAATTCACACGCTTATTTTAACAATTACAGTAATGGTTTTATTATGAAAACTTCTTTGGAAATCTGTTTCAAATTTGTGAGTTGAAAAATGTTCGGAGAAAGTTGTCACATTTTGTTGTAAACATTTTAATAAATAATTTTCTTCGAAATTTTTTGATTGATATCTTTTCATTGATTTTATCTCGAAGTTATTTAACCTTCTAGTAAAATCTGCCATCTTTTTCTTGAGTTTCTTGTACCCCAAGTGAGATTTTTTCCTAGTAGAGGACTATTGTTTTGAAGTTTTAGAGGATTTTCTGAACTGGAATGCTTGAAAACTTCTTTGATATTTGTCCGATCTTCTGAAAACTTCTTTCCTCCACTTCTCTGAACTTCTGAAATATTTTTTAATAACTTCAATGTTTGCATTTTTTTTTCGATTAGCAGGATCAATCGCGATGAGAGCGCGATGGCGATGCGATCAGAATAAAAATTATCGCTGACAGAATGGAACTGCTCAAAAAAATTGACAACCAGAACTGCCAGACATAAAATGACATTTCTCCCTTCCAAACAGTAAAATTTTCTTCTGACATCGGAATAAAAACGAAGTTTTCACTATCGGCTTTTTTTTCACTTTCGGATTTTTTTTCGGTGCCTTCATTGCCTAATTTCTGGAAGAAAGTTGAAGGTTTTCTCAAGTGCACCATACCAACACACCTTAAAAACATGGTCGAGAGAACAGGCTTCATAAACCCGGCCCCGGAAGACCTTACCGAACGACAAATCAGCAGAATGGAGGCTGATATATGTGGATTTCCAGAGCTCGTGAACTTCCCGGCAGGAAACCTAGTACGTAACGAAAGTATCTGGGTAAATATATAGAGAAATCAGAATATTTTGAATTAATGAGTGGGAAGAGAGCCCTTCTAATGAAAATGGCGGGGCTGTGAAAGCAAAAGGCTTTCTTGGCTAGAAATAGATCCCAGCGATTAGTTGCACGAACAGAATATGCCACGAACTAAGATCAGTGACTACTTCGAAACTAGGTATGCAACAACTTCCGTTATTCTTATAAATACAGAATACAAATCAGAGTACCCATCATGCTTTGCTTAATACAAAACCGTTATCAGAGTGATAAGAACCTGTCAGACTTTAATACATTACATAGACATAAGCCAACATCCATGTTGAAGTAGTTGATACTAGTGCAATTAATACGTGGGCTCTCTTTAGGGACGCAACCAAGGGGCGTCTCACATTAAATTCGACCAAATATATTTAATAAAGCTTACTCGAATTATTCGAAGTTACTGCATCAACTTTAATTCGTTGCACATTATTGCACAGAACATGCAACGCAGTAGTCGTGTTTAGCAACGACTCGGCTTTCAGCAATGTCAGACGTTGACATTTCCCAATAGTAACCAACCATATAAGCATTTAAATTTTTATGTTATAGATTTTTCCATCATCGTCCAGTAGCGAAAATGTGTGCTTGAAAGTACTGGTTAAACTTTTAAGTTTTAAAGTGCCACTGAAATTACGGAATAATCGGGAAGCTAAATAAACCTTTCGAGCTGGTAGTTGCACTCGGTTATATTCATTTAGCTGTAAGTAATTATCGAAGAGCTCGATTCTTGTAGTCACAAATACGAATGCAGAATTTCGGGTTTCAGTTGGGTTTGCGCTTGAAACTCCAGTGTCGTCACTATGAGACGCATCTCACTCAGGATCAGAAATTTTTTCCGCCATTTCTAGTTGGACAACTGTGGCTGGTTGATTTAATATTTCTGGTTGTAATTCGTCCATCTAATCGAAAGTGGTATACCGATGCTGACAAACTCGAATTCTTTATTTCGGAGGTTTGCCCCATCGAAGAATTGTTGTTCGTCCACAGGTATTCCCAGCCGCTGCAACATCATCGCGTTATTGCCGTTTCGTTACGAGCAGATAAACAAAACAATGAAATTGACCGTGCTACTAGATCGATCGAAAATTGCAAATCGAGGAAATCGAGATTATTCACTTTGAAGTGATGCAGTCTGATTCAAATTTGCTGCGCTCGATATCAGTGAGACACCCCTAGGACGCAACCAGCAGAACAATCTTGGAATTTACTTACTTTCAAACAAATGTGGCTAAAACAGAAAGTTTTTTTTTTAAATCGGAACTCTTTTATTACGCATTTCTAATTCGTATTTTTGTCACATAAAATTCTACGACGGAGCTTCACAACGTTCGGTTAAATAAATTAAAATTACTTCTAGTATATGGTCTTCTAGTATTTTTATTGTATGCAAATTCAAACTTGACAAACTACCATAATTCAACAGTCAAGTGAAGATAGAAATTCGATTCGGTCTGCAGCCGCTAACGCCTAAACAAACGTAAACAAAACAAATGATTTTCTAGTGGAAAACTTGCTTGCTTGGATTCACTTGCTAGAAATAATAAAAACAAATTTCGACACTGTTGCCTGAAAAGAAAAGGCTAGCTCAAATATAAATATCATGGATGCCAGACATAAAAATCTTTGCTCGCGATTCGAGTAAGAATCGGTGACGATGAGACGTGATTTCCCGATTAATTTTCGCGATTCATAATACGATGTTGCGATTAATGACGATTGTGAAAACGATGTTTTTTTTGTGAATTTGTTAAGGATTTGCAATGTGCAATCACAAAGTGGCGTACCCCTCGGTCTCAGCTCATAGTTCTATGCTAAAGGGTCACTCACAATTGATACGTTGCAGATGCGTTGACGTAAATTTGACAGAAAACCTATAGGAAAAGTGTCAAATTCACGCAAACGCATCCGCAACGTATCAATTGTGGGCCAGCCATAACGGTTGAGCAGATGGTGAAGGTGTTTACTTTATTTCAATATGGCGTCGTGGACAATTAACGCATACGTCCCCAACCCCTCTGAGAAAGAAAAAAATCAAGTTTGAAATTAATGATACTCCATCGTTAGCCATTGGATCTTGCTGCAGTTTTTTCAATAGATTACAAAATTATCCTAGTTTGTGGATTTGCACAGGATATTCCGAAAATATCCGAAGTTTGGGATTGCGAGGTGGGAGTACTGGGGTAACTAGATGCACGCGGCACATCAAACTTCATGATCATCAGAAGACATTTTGAGGATTTCTGATCATACTGGCCACTAAAGAGGCCCTGGAGGATCCAAGTTCCACCGGAACAAAGGCCATATTCAAATCTTTTCCAAAACCTGGTTTACGACACAACAAACTTCATTATTTTGCAATACTTTGTTTTCGAAGGACATTGTGAGGGTGTCTGACCATACTGGCCACTTAGAGAGGCCCTGCGGGATCCGAGTTCCACCGAAAAAGTGTCTATATTCAAATCTTTTCCAAAACCTGGCTTGTGACATATTAAACTTCATATTTTGGCAAAACTTTGTCTTGAGAGGACATTCTGAGGGTTTCTGACCGTATTGGCCACTCAGAGTTCCACCGGCCACTTTATATTCAAATCTTTTCTAAAACCTGGCAGGCGGCATTCAAACTTAATGATTTTGTAAAACTATATAATAAAAAGACGTTCTGAGAATTTTTGCCATACTGGCCACTTAGGGAGACCTTGCGAATCCGGGTTCCTTCGAAAAAGTGTCCATATTCAAATTTGTTCCAGAAGCTGGCTTGCGATGTATCTTACTTGTTTTATTATTAAATCATTTATTTGTACAGGCTCAACCTTACAGAGCCAAGTTTTCATGTTTATATTTATCAGTTATCTCAAATTTATAAAGCTTTTGGTTACAATTTGAATATGGCCACTGTTCTGGTGGAACTCGGATACCGCAGAGCCTCCCTTAGTGGCAAATATGGTGCAATTTTTTTTCCAGAACCAAAATTCTCCATCAGGTGTGTTCTGGAAACCTTTAAATGCGTTTTAAAGTTTTTAGTTTTACAGAATCATGTAGTTTGTTATGTCGCAAGCCAGGTTTTAGTAAAAAAAATGATAATGATCACTTTCCCGAAAGAACTCAAAATCCCGCTGGGTCTCTCCAAGTATGGTCAGACACCCTCAGAATGTCCTCCAAAGACAAAGTATTACAAAAACATGAAGTTTGTCACAAGTCAAGTTTTGAAACATATTTGACTACGGTAACTTTCCCGGAGGAACTTGGATCTCACAGGGCCTCCCTTAGTGGCCAGTATGGTCTGACACCCTCAAAATGTCCGTTGAAGACAAAGTTTTGCAAAATCATGATATTTTATGTGTCGCAAGCCAGGTTTGGAAAAGATTTGAATATAGACACATTCCCGGAGGAACTCGGATCCCCCAGAGCCTCTTTTAGTGGGCAGTATGATCAGAAATCTACGAAATATCTTCTGATTACCTAGTTTTGCAAAATCATGAAGTTTGATATGTCACAAGCCAGGTTTTGGAAAAGACTTGAATATAGACACTTTTCCGGAGGAACTCATGATCATGCCGCAGGAACTCGCACGCCAGGTTTTGAAAAAAAAAAAAATTTAATATGGTCACTTTTCCGGAGTAACGTGGATTCCGCAGGGCCTCCATAAGTGGCCAGTATCGTCAGACACCCTCAGAATGTTCTCCGAAGACAAAGTATTGAAAAATCATGAAGTTTGATGTGCCGCATGCCATGTTTAGCATCTAAAAATATGTTGTCCACCATCCCTGGGCAGGTTCTTACTTCAGTACTCCCACCTTGCAATCCGTAACTACGGATGCTTTCGAAATAACATGTACAAATCCACCAACTTGGATAATTTTGTGATCTATTGCAAAACACCACATCAAAATCTGAACGGAACAACATATCCACCTAATTCGAATCACATTTTACGTTTTGGGCAAAAAGTAATCATATGGCAGTTATTCAAAAAAATCACCATTTTTGGTGTAAATACTCAAAATTTTAAAAACTGTATTTTGACCATTGCATGCAAACAAAATCGAAGCAATTTAAAATGTTTATACATGTGAATTTTTCAACTCTCTTTAGTCTTTTTTAACACGGTTTCATATTAAAAGTGGAACGTATCCCCCGTGTAAAAAAAACCTCTGTGTAAATGAAGTTTGTATAGGCTGCTTCTTCAATCCTGCAATGAATATCTCTTGAATTTCAGGGAACTTTTCTCCTAATCTTTTGCGAAACTTACAGATGGAGTTCTAGAAAGTTCCCTCCTGAAGTTTTGCCAAGTTTCTTCATAAAATTCTGAACAGTCACTCCTGAATTTCTTGGAACTTCACTCCTAATGTTCGGAATAGTTTCTTTCAGAGTTTCTGAGAAGTATGAGAAGGGAAATTTCATTCTGAACTTCTTATAAGTCCTATTCTGAAGATCGAGGAATTTGTTTTTCCAAAACTTCGGTGAGCTCTCTTAAATAAATAGGTTAGTTTCATCCAAAATTTCTAGGAAGCTTATTCCTGAAGTTTTGAGAAGTATGACCTTGAACTTTACGGATTTTTGAGATATTCTTGCTTGAACAACTAAAAAGTGCCCCTTATGCTTAAGCGAATTGCCTTCCTGATCTTCGGAGAAGTTTTTTGATTTGAGGAGTTATTTTTCTGATCTTCTGGAAAGCCTCCTTCAGTACTTTGAAGAATCCATCCAGAAGATTTCTTTCTGAATCTCTAGGGAATTCCTAATTTTTTTTTTAAGAAATTCCAATGATTTTCAACAAGCTTACCGAAGTTCTTGGTAGCTTTATCAGCATACTAAAATTTTATAGAAAATTTGACACGCTAATAAAATTTATGAAAAGCTTTCACGGATCCTTCTTATAAGTCCTGACCATTGTTTGTACGTATACGAAATACTAACGAATATTGAGCTAAATTTTCTACGTTTTCGTAAAACTTCCGTGAAATCCGCAGGCTTATTCCATTAACGTTTCCTCTCGTTTTTTTCTAAATTCAATTTCTTCCTATATAACGTTTGCATTAAAAAAAATTGCCGGTAAAGCACTTCTCGTATTTTTTCATGAAAATACAGGAGCTTCTGAGTGCTTCATCGTCGCGTTATTTTATCACCACCTTTGTTTGGGTGCCATCTCATTGTGAAATTCTGGGCAATGAGAGAGCGGATTCGCTTGCAAAGGTGGACGCTATGGAAGGTGATGATTTTTTTCCTATTTTTCGTCAACAGTCACTCGTCAGCTGGCAGTATAAATGGAGTAAGGAGATTTGGGGCGATGGCTTCATTCTATCACTCCCAAGGTGTCGTAGAAATGTTGGTTCACATGATTGGATCTCGTGTGATGTCTCGCCTCATGTCCCATCATTATTCATGAAACGCTCATTTGTTCCATGTTGGGCTGGGAGACAGCAATCTCTGTGAATACGGACAAGCCTACCAGGACGCAGATCACGTTATTTGGTTTTGTCCTGAGCATCGTGGAGTCAGATCTGAGCTTTATGATTCCCTTCGGGCTCAAGGTAGACAACCCAACGTACCGATTCGAGACATTTTGGCTGCACGCGATCTAGAGTTCATGAAACTTATTTATGTGCTTTTAAGTAATATTAATTTTAGATTGTAGTTTGATTAACTTACATGTTTAGGTTGAATTTGTGAGGACTGTGTGAGTGTTGGTGTGAGTGAGTGAGTGAGTGAGTGAGTGTTTTGTTTTTTTTTATTGAAAGCGTTCAATTGAAAAATTGTTATTATTATTGTCATTGTTCTTGGTCTGTTTGAAATTCCCAATGCTCGAAATTCACCCATCCATGAAATTGTAATTCCTATTAACTTCGAGACGACCGCGAGTAATCGGTTTTATCCATTTAACTTAGTTTTAAGATTGTTTTTATATTCCAAGTTTTCGTTTTTTATACAGCAAAAAAAAACGAAAACTTGGCTCTGTAAAGTTGATTTGGTTGAGCCTGTAAAAATAAATATATTTTAAAAAAAAATAAAAAAAATTGATCAAAATTGCCGATTTTTCATGGGTTTACCTTCACCCGCTCTGACGAAACTACCCATCATAGTAACCCACGAGTCGCTAGATAAAATTTGACAGCTCTATCAGTCGAACTATAATTGTAATGACAAAAGCAGAGAAGCAACTCCGTTCAGAAGTGTGCGCGTTAAAAGAACGGCCCCCGCCGCGTCGAAAACGGACATCGTGCGGCACTTTGTGGACGCCAGATACGCCCGTTCCGGCATCTACAACATCTTGGCATTATTAGACAACAATCAGAGCATCGAAAGAAAGCCCGATTCCGGACGACCGACGACCCTGAGCGACAAGAAGCTCCGAAGGATGCTGAAGAGGAAGACCGACGGAAAAGTGGCTACATCGCTGCGTGCGCTTGGCCGGGAGGTCGGTTCAACCGGCCAAACTATGGAAAACTACTTGACGAACATGAACATACATGTCAGGAATCGGAAGTCGCGTCAACTGGTTTTGAAGCTGCAGGCAATGACGCAGCGGCAGCGGCTGAATGACATGGTCAACTTGATTTTCTCAGCGAATCCGGACATGGCGTAGTTGATGGACGACGAGACCTATCTCGCCATGGATGACACCGACTGGTAGGGCACTTCGTATTTTACTTCCTCCACGAAGACAGTGAACTCCAAGGTGAAATTCATGTCACACACCAAGTTCTCCAAGAAGGTGCTGCTGTGGCTGATAATCAGCGAGAAGGGGATGTCAAAGCTGCTCTTCTTTCGCTCCGGACTGGCCGTGAACGGGGAAATTTATAGTAGAGTAGAGTAGGCTTGTTAGATGGAACAGCGCCACTTTTGACATTCACAGCGGCAACACTATCGCGCTGACAAGTGTTAACCTCATTTTTTTTTATTATTCTTCAATTTTCATTTGCTTTTCGAGTGAATACACTCATCCGATGTAGCTCTTCCAGGTTTCAAAGTTCGAAAGTGTGGGCATAATTAAAAAAAGCAATTATTTCTTGAGCGAAATAAGTGGAAATTTTCCATAGATATCAAAAAGTTAACATTTGTGTTGGCTAGCACTTTTGGTGTATTTTTATGATCCAAAGGCATTTCCAAACAAATCGTAAAGTGAAACAATGTTTTGATGTTTTGTGTTTATGGCTTCATGTTTGTAAGATGGAACACAATTTTTTTTCGTTTTAAATCATACATATGAATGATATTTTTTATGTTTGGAAATGCCATGGACTCAACAATTAATTAAAATATAACAATACTTTTTTTGAAATTGCGATTTTCGATGGATTTCGAAAAAAAGGCCATAATTTTTTTTTTGATGACTATAAATAATTAGTTCCGTGGGCAAGCTTGGAGCCTTTTAGTTTCTCTTTCGAAAGATCCGCGAAAAAAACAAAAATTATGCATGTTACGAGCAAAAAACGGATTGTGTTCCATCATACAAGCCTTTCCTATACAAAATGCCTGCCGAAAATTGCGTCGTTCATCAAGAAATACAATAAGGGCGAGGACGCAGTGTTCTGGCCGGATCTGACGTCGGCCCACTACTCGAAGCGATCGTTGTAGAAGATGGAGCGGCTGAATATCGATGTGGTACTCAAGTCGACGAACCCGCCTAACGTCCCTCGAGCTGCGTCCCATCGAGAAATTCTGGGCCAACCTGAAGCGTAAGATCTACTCCAACAATTTTGTCGTGAAAACTGAAGAGGCATTGATGAATAAAACAAAGAAGGAACTCAAAAACATTCCTACGCGCATGTTTTCGTCCGCCATGGCGAATATTTCGGTTAACTGCCGGAAGGCCGATCACAAGGGCGTAGAATTTTGTTGCAAGTAAGCTTAAATAATTACCTTCTATGGGAAATTTATCAAAAGCAATTATCTGTCTTAGCTTTTTTTTATCACCATCCGAAAAAAAAGTCAATTTTTTTGAATGCAAACGTTAGGCTCTAATTAAAGTTTTTCTCTTTTCTAGGTTGTTCATTGTTTTTTGTCTTGCATCGGCTCTCAACATGTAATTTTGTTTAGGTTTTGCATTCAAACTAAAAATAGACACTTCTTTTTGCCATTCCGATCCAAGCCTCTTTGGTGGTCTTAATGCTCTCGGCCAATTTCCTCTAACTTTTGCCTTACATTGGTTTTGCTGGCTCCAATTGCACAAAAGCCCCTGGTGATGTCCACATTAATTTTAATCAGGTCGAGTATTCGTTTTTTGTTTAATGAATTCTCATGACAGATGCATCATCCGTTCATCCGGTCTACCGAATCGACCTGCTCGACCAAACTTCGTCGATCTCGAAAACTGTAATAGCAAAATAATATCAAGCAAAGTAACGGTCGACTCAACTTCTATGATTGCCCTCTATATTTCAAGCAGCTTTAAAGCTACAAAAGAGGGCTATAGCTGATCCTGGATAGTTAGTTCTTTATTTACAATTTAGTGTTTTTTGGAATCTTCAGCTTAGTTAATAAGTTTAGATTACACCAGCGCATAAATGCTCAACCAAAAAACCAACCTGAAATGGCGCTTACGGATCTAAATTACAGTTTACTCTATCGGCCACTGACACGGAGTGATGATACCGACGCACGCCTGCTGCGTTGTAGAAACAAAGCCCGCAGTGTAGTGTAGTTTTTGGACAAGGCTGGGTGCACATCACTCAAAACATATAGATGGTTCTCAAGGACAAACACCTTCTTCTAATAGAGATATATTGGGCCATGGGGCATGCGGAACCTTGTTTGACCCACAGGACCCACAGACAGTCATTCATGAACAACAATCGTGAAGCCGAAATATTAGTGCTGCGTGTGGTGCTAATATGACAGCTCGGTTCTTTGGAAGGCTCTATGCAGCAAACACAATATTAGCGGTGACAGTTGTCGTGTTTTGTCGTTAATTTGATTCGAGAGAAACATTTTCCGTGTTGTACTTGATGCAGTGGTTATCACAACAATAGTATATTTATAGTATATCAGCCAGGTAGTTTAATGCTTTATCTAAATTATTGATACTAGTAATTTAGTAGAAGAAATATTGTAAAGAAATATAATCCATTGTGAACCGAGCTTAAAATGTTAAAATCTTCACTAGCGCCACACCAAAAGTGGCAGGCTTCAAGAACTAACGCTCTTTTCAGCCCTCTTGTTTGAGCAGGTTTTGATCGTAATACCCTTTAAAACTTATAACTAAACGAGGGATATTTCTTATCAGATATACTTTGAGTCCACCCATGATTGTTAGACCTTCATACCGTGCTTTTTAATGAACTTTTCAGGACAATTCTGGCATTAGATTTTCTTAGAAAGAGTATGCAGTCAAAATAATCACACACCCTACAGCAATAACACTTAATTGGCCGAAAAGTTCCTCACTTTATTCAGCTTGGCCGCCGCATTGAAGAACCGGATGGCAAACCCCGCTACGGTTATCAACAGCATGATGACAATCAAGATCAGCACCACCGTCCGGAACCAGAACAGGGTTTTCCCGAAGCGATTGAACTGGTTCTGCAACTCTGGATCGCAAAACTCAAACTCATTCTCCTGCAGGCTGAGCAAATGGTCCTTGCTCAAACCCCACTGCTCCATTTGCTGGCGATATGCTGTCATCAGACTTTCCATCCGCATCGAGCTTCGACTCAGCAAGGTCTTCTTCTGAAGCACCCAGAAATGGACCACGTGCCCATCGCGGCTTCCTACCATCACATTTTGACAAATGTAAACCAGATAGTCCCTGTCGTACCGATCGACCTCTACGAAGGCGTTTCCGGATTGAATCCCTTCGTCATTAACGATGAAATCCATTTCCGATTTCTGCTCAGCATTGATTCCGATTTCGATTTCTCCGACGCACTGGCCTGTACCGAAAACAACTGAAAAGCGGAAACTGGTTTTGAATGTACTGCTGGAAACCGGAACATGGAAATGTTCCTTCTCCGGAGCAGTGATGGCCACCGGAATCAAAGTTTCGTTTGCTCGGTTCAGCACATTGTGAAGCTTCCCTCTTGTAGTTTCTGCCGATTGCTCCGTCGCGGGTTTACATGATCCATCCAGGATGATAGCACTGGCAAATGACAAAAGCCACGAGCAAAGCAACACGGCCACCACGTTTAAAGTGCACATTTCGATTGATTTTTTTTAAAGGCGGTATTATGTACACTTCCAGCACTCCGGGGACCGGGGAAATTAATGATTGTGATGATAATCCTAAATTGATGTAACCCAAGATATTGCAGCGTTGGAGGAATAGTAGTAATCTACGCAGCGAGGTATAAATTGCGATAAAAGGTTGTGAAAGTAGTGCTTCCCATTACAGGTTGGTGTACGGTATGCGACTAA
>JASCZW010012482.1:0-28337 GCA_034211315.2 Aedes japonicus
CAGTTGAAAAAAGCAAAACATGACAGTCGAAGTGTTTTAACGTGCAAGACTACACAGAAAAAAATGAATTTTAACTGGCGTGTATAATTTCCCCTCGTTGAATTCTAAGCCATAGGAGGCGTAAACAACGAAATTGATTGCAATTTTTCTTGCGCCAAACAACAATTTTAACATTCTTCCATACAACAGGCTAGATTCAGGCCTTATCTGTCTTTAATTTACACGAAATATCCCATTATTTTTGCCAAATCTAGCATTCCCTTTATGTGCTATAGATAACGTAGAAAATTCAATGTTTCTTTTTATCTGAGTAAGTTTCTCTTTTCTATACCGAGTGTTATTTCAAAATTTGTAAAAATGAGATCGTTACACGGAAGTGAAAGGTTTTTTAACGCTAATAACTTTCATGCAACTGAACACAATGATTTCCTTCACACACATTTGATCAGAAACCCCCACCAAAAATAATCATTCGAAATTTGCAAAGTGATGCGTACTGATATACGAGTAGCTCAATGTGTTACTAAAAATTACCTGCTCATACAAATCTCGTGCGAACTGGTTGAAAATATGTCTTTCCTATCCGGGTCTTCAAAAGCGGGTAACAAATGGTTCAAAGTGTCTTCTTCTTTTCATTTCATTTAGTTTCATTCCATGATGAATACAGAAATTGCCGCACCCCTCAGCTGCAAAGCTATTGCCGTCGTCTGATTTTATAACTGAGGCCCGTCCCATCTATTGAATTACGCTTCGTACTGATATAACCCACCACTTATTATTTCTATTTTTTATATATATTTAATTTTTTAACCAGAGCTTTCTTAATCGACTTATTTTGTGATTTTTCATGGAATTACTCTGCCACTTGGTGGTGAATTCAATTCACCAATCGTCCATGTTTAGTCGGTAAAGGCGCAGCTACAAAGCAATACCATGCTGGAGGTGATTGCGTTCGATTCCCGGTCTGGCCTGGGAACTTTTCGTTAAGGAAAATTTCTCGAATTCCTGAGTATGTACTTTCCACACAATCATACTAATGCAAAAATGGTTTCTGGCTTCGAAAGCTCTTAATTAATAACAGTGGAAGTGCATTTAGAACACAAGTTGAGAGAAAACAATAAACGAATTGTGAAAGCAATAAGCTTGAAATGCTAAAACATGAAGTAGGATCGCCAATCGTAGCAACCCGGTTGTGTACAAGAGAAAAGCATTATCAGTTAATTTGCAGCAAACATGGAGAAAACAGTCAAGAAACTTCATTCGAGGTTTGTTTATATTGAAGCCCACACATCCTCCCCCCTCCCCCCCCAGCTGAGCATCAAAAGGCACTTCATATCGCATATGAAGTCGATCTGCCATCCTTTCACTCCTAGAGAAAGGCGAGAGCGTCGAACGGAAGCCTGGTTCCAGCCACCCGACAGTGCAGCCCGACCGTAAAGAGGAAGACTGAGGAACCGACATGGATCACTGCCTTGAGTACCAAGAGCTACGTAAGCAAGCTAGAGAGTACACACAGGCTTGTGTGCCTAGGAGTGGTTAGTGCATACCGAACGGTCTACGTCCTAGTGGGGATGATGCCAATAGGCATTGTCATAAAAGAGGACGTAGAGTGCTTCGAACAACGTGGAACAAGAGGTATTCGGAAGACCACTAGCGCCGCATCCAACTTTGAATAGCGTGTGCAAAGCCAAATTAAAACCAAATGTGTTAAAAATTTTTGGGGACTATCAGGACCCAAATTGGCGTCGATTAAGCTTAGGGGAGCAAATATTTCAAATTTTGCATCAGCCTAGTGTCCACGATGAAATTGCCACACACAAAATTGATTCGCAAAATTCGAGGTTTCATCCGATTGCCATCAAATTTTCAGGGATTGAGAAATAACTATTAAACTTCATTTTACCATTTTACTCGTATTTTATTTACAGTCCATACGCAAATACCCGCACCTTGGCCTTAACACCGGCCATAAGACTCTGCACAACCTGTGAATCAACCGTTTTTTGCATGTAAACCCATACTTTCTTCAGTTCCTCGACTGTCTTCATTACCTTAGGTCGTTTAAAAAGGTGCTGCTTCATAATCGCCCAGTACTTCTCGATGGGGCGGAGCTCCGGAGTGTTGGGAGGGTTGAACATTTTCGGCACGAAATTGACCTTATTGTCCGCATACCACTTCAGCACGTCCTTGGAGTAGTGGCATGAGGCCAAATCCGCCCGAAAATTGTTGGGACGTTGTGGGCCTTCAGGAGAGGAAGCAGCCGCTTCTGGAGGCACTCTTTTATGTACATCTGTCCGTTAATCGTGTCCTGGGTCACGAAAGGTGCACTCCGCTTCCCGCACGTGCAGATGGCTTGCCAAACCAGGAATTTCTTCGCAAATTTGGACATCTTCTGAGTGCGGACATGCTCCGGAACGCTGAACTTATCCTTGGCCGTGAAAAACAGGTTGCCGGGGATCTGTTTGAAGTCGGCCTTCACATATGTTTCGTCGTCCATGATGCAGCATTCAACTTTCGTCAGCATGTTGAGGTACAACTTCCTGGCACGGGTTTTGGCGGACTTGTTCTGCTTCTCGTCGCGATTAGGGGCCTTTTGTACCTTGAACGTTCGAAGCCCAGCCTTAGTTTTGGCCTTCTGACAAAACTTCTGCTTAGGTGCAGCTTCTTAGCCACATCCCGAATGGAGGCGTTCGGATTTCGGTTGAAGGCCCCAACTACGCGGTTGTGATTTTTGGTGTTGTACGGAATACTTTTTCCTTCACTTCTGGGCTTCCGATCGGTGGTCAACCGTTCCTCGAACCGCTTAATCACTCGCGACACCGTGGAATTCGCGATTCCCAACGTTTTAGCGATGGAACGATGCGAGAGATCCTTGTTCTCGTGATGAATGCGCAAGATTTTATCACTCACGAGCTGTTCTTTCGACTCCATTTCCGCGAGTTTTGACCACAGGACTTTAAAACTTGCAGGATGTTAATAATGCACTATGAACTAAATCCAACCAAATTTTCATTAAATTCTACCCAACGGTTAAAAAGTTAGAGCAATTTCATAGTGTGGCAATTTCATCGTGGACACCCTTTAAAAGGGTCCTAAGGAAAGAAGTTTTTGGTGGGAGTAGGGGCCTAGGATTTTCTTACGTACTATAACTGTTATGTTTTGTATTCTCCGTATTTGAAGTTACGATTGTGATGTAGAAGGAGATGTTCGTTCATCACCATGAGGCCCCAAGAGTGGACAGTCAATGTTTGCTAGAATGAAAGATATGAAAAGAAAGTGTTGATAGTTGAGTCAGTGTACGGCAGGGTGAAAATTGAATAGAAGTATTGAAAAATGAGCGAAGGGCTCGGAAATAGCAGTACTCGAACCAAGGACGTATTCTTTCTGCTTATATTGAAGCTTGGTTCGAGTACCGCTATATCCAAGACCTTCGCTCAATTTTCAATACTTCTATTCAATTTTCCACCTGCCGTACACTTCTCGGTTAAAAAATCCGAAAACATGTCGCACGATATTAGAGTAAAGCCCCAAAGCAGGTATGCTTAAAAAGGAAGGCAATATGCAACAAGTTGTGATGTAGCTAAATGCACGAACTGTCATATGCGTTTCCGTGTCACTATTGCCACTAGATTCTCAAGATCCTTTAAAACCCTCAAACCCACCTCTACCGACTGTTCCGCACACTGCTTCGAAAACGCGCTACCCAGAAAAAATAAACCGATATTGCTCGATAAAGCAAAATTAATCTCGACCCGGTTCTGGAGGCTACATCGTTTGCTATCTGCAGCTTTTGCCAGTGTGATTATTATCCTCCAAAATCTCTGCTCAGCCAAAGAGGAGAGGAGGAAGAAAAAAAAAATCACACAGAACAAAACACTCACCCAATCTGGCCCCGCGGACATCGTGACCAATGCTTAATTATAGGATGTCCAAACAGGGAAATGCCAGCAGATTGCTCTCCGCCTCATGGACACGCTCGGAGATCTGGTTTGATCAGCAGATCAATGTAGGTCAGTTCAGAATTAAAACGTTTACCCCGAAAATTTTCAACAATGGAGGAGGAGGAGATCCTGGCTGCCCTTGAATTGGGGGCTGGTGCCGAAAAGAGAAGAAATCGTGTTCGTGGTTTACGCTCCAGTTGACCGGCACAATGCTAAATAGCTGCATCCACGGCTTCGGTGCTCTTTATTCTGCATACTTACTATGACTTTTGGTTCACTTGATCGACGCAAACACAGCAGGGTGGTGAATGCGGAAAAGAAAAACCACTGAGAGCTGCGGTTTCGATCGGTAAACATCTTAATTCCGAAGTTTCGAACGATTTTAGTAAATCCGTCTCAGATTGACCTTCCATCAAAAATCGTAATAAAATGCATCTCTCTCCCGATAACACGGCTATCACTATAAACGCGCCCATCATCATCATTTTCATGCGTTGATCGATACCGATGTTTTATTTTCCTCCATCGCTCGCCCTCTGGGAGTGATGATTTTCGTGCGCCTTGATGACGTGTTTGTAGTGTACTTTCGTACTTTCCCTGCCAATTTCTCTACCGTTGGTTGGTTGCTGATTGCCGGTGCATCGATACCTCACCGACTCACCATTTATCGAACGAAATCAATATTGGCTTCCTCCGCCCCCCGTCGTCGTCGTCGTCGTCGTCGCCAAGATATCCCGGAATCTCCGCTGAAGCGATATTTATCCTTCGCTGCAATCTGAACGATCTTGACCGTCCCACCGGCCGGCCATCAACATCATCATCACCATCATCATCATCTGGCGTGGACGGGTATGTCCTTAAGAAGAAATATGCACAGGCGATAAAAACGTTGGATAATTTAATATCGCCGGGGCAAGATTGATACGATGACCTTCGCTGATATTTTTCGCGGGTTTGCATTTCGTTGCACCCGTGAGTATTAAAACCGTAAAATGTGTGTGTTTTTTATCGCTGGAAAGTGATTCGGTTTGCAGCAGGACTTTTGAGAACAGATCGGTGACCCTACTGTTATAGGGTGAAGGCTAACGATATGGGGATCCAACATTTGAGGATGATATAAGGATACATCCTTCAACCACATTTTTTAATGAAGTTTGCAGAAGCAGATAATTTATCATCTCCATGCGAAGCGCTAGGAGTGGACAGTAATGTATTGGGGGCGACCCCGGCGTATTGGTTAACATCCATACCTCTCACGCCTAAGTCACGAGTTCGAATCTCACCCCCGGAGAAGTTACGAAAATGCCCAAAAGTGGTGTTTGACTGACTACAACGGGAGATGAACCAGCCCGAGGCTGAAAATCTCGATAATCAAGACAAAAAAAAAAAAAAAAAGTAATGTATTGCTAGAACGAATAGCTATGAAGAGAAAGTGCATTGATAGTTCCGTATAGGGTAACGGCAGGCTTTGAAATTGAAAGATGCAAGTTTGAAAACGAGCGGAGGGTATTGAACGGTAGTATCCATGCAGGATAAGCAAGGGAGGAAATCCCCTTGTCTGGCAAAAGGCTATGCACCGATCGGGCTCTTATACTACCTATTGCTTTTTTCTAGTTCTAGCGATTTGTCCCTCTTCCAATACTGCCTAACAGGGTGTTCAATGAGTTCAAATACACTTTAACATCAAAATGTGTAAAAATAAAATGAAAATACATGATATTCGTTTCGGAGTCAATTTTGATTGAAGCAATGTTCATTAATCCTTGTGTCATTGGCAGGGTACCCGGGTACCTCTTCATATTTTACATTATAAAATTTCATAGTTTATTTTCAAACAAGATGCTGAAATTCAGTGACATCTAAATAAAAGTTGAAAGGCAACTTTTTGCATTAAAACATTTCGTATAGTAGCAATGGGGTCGAAGAGGGGGAATTCGATTTTTTTACTTCTTAAGTGATTGACAGGGTACCCGGGTACCCACCAAATTCAAATGATTATAACTCTGGCTACTATTGACCGATTTTAATTCTTTTGGCACCGTTAGATTCAAAAGCTCATTTCCTTTAGAAATGACTATTTGGATTCATCTGATCACTTGAAGGTGTGTTTTTTGTCAAACACATAAGGGTTACGAGCCTTTACGACTTGTTAGTTGGGAGCACCCCCCTTTGTGCTGTACGACAAGCTTGAGACGTCTCTCAAAAGAATCGCACGTGGCACGCACCTAGTCCATCGGCATCTCGTCCCAGATCTTGGAAGTGAGCTTCTTAAATTGGTCCATAATGCAAACTTGATGTTCACTCTACTTGACCGCATGCACGACCATACATAAAAGTCCAGAGGATTAAGGTCAAGGGAGCTGGAAGACCACAAAGTCTAATCGAGAAAATCAGCCAAATTCTCCTGACACCACGCTTGGACGATATTCGTCGTGCGGACCGGTGTGCCAATCGTTCCTGTAGAGGTCTCGAAGTGCCAGGCTCAACCTTCTCCAGAACCTCGGTCTAATAGTACGTGGCGTTGATTTTCACGTTTTTCTCGATAAACACCAGTGGGAGCTTCCCACGCCTGAATAAATAAGGCCCCCTAAACAATCCCCGACGTGGCTCTCTGGAACCGCGGGCTGTTTATGTGGGAAGAGAGGAGCTAGCCAACGTCGGTGCCCACAGCCGAACATTTTGGACATTGTGCGACTGATGCAAGACAAAGAGTTACTCATCAGAAAACTTGAACTCCTGACCTGCGTGCCGCGAAAGTGTCAGTTTGGCTCTGTCGAGCCTCTTCTTCGTTGTAGTCTCCGTAACCCCGTCTACCTTACGTTCCTTGTACGGCTTGTAACCCACGTCCTTTGTCATATTTGTGTGGGTAGTCCCGATCGATACATCCATCAGGTTAGCAGCGGTCATTTAAATAATTTTCAGTTTAAGAACCGCAATTCAAGAGTGTTGGGCCAAAACCAACATGACGACATGGTAAAAGCTCTTTCGATGCCAAACTGTATTTTTGAAGTAATCCAAAACAATGGAGGCCATACCAAATATTAGCTATTGATTGTCTTCGATGTTTGCTTTTATAAGCCATATTCAAAGTAAAATTTTACCATTCGGCTCAACAGATGTTTACCCATTTTTCAATGTTATTTCTATCTATTCACCCAAACGTGAGCTAGTGTAAATTAAGTTTCAGTGTTTTTTTTTTTTTGATAAAGGTAACGCATCCTACAACTCTAACAAAGATGATTGGGTTGTGTTTCTGAAATAGATCGAAAAAATTAGAGTCGGCTAAACAAATATCTACCACTGAAGGCATACAGCCCTTCCAAATGGTCTTCCATTCTCGGGAACACGATAAGAGGTCGGCTTTGAACTTCATTATGGACTGTTCATACGTATGACCGAATTCACGTGAGTTTGAATATTTACTTCTCATTTCTGAAGAACGCTCGGACTTTTCTCTTGATACCTTTCATAAGATTCTGCACAACTTTCTCCGTATCTATTCGTCGTACTGCAGACCAAACTATCTTAAAGCAGTCTACATAGCTTGCTTCTCTTGCATCTCTCTTGAGATACCGCTTTATTACAGCCCAGTATCTTGCGATAGGACGCTGTTCAGGGCAGATTGGGAGATTTTTGCATTTTTCTACGTTTTCCTGCATGGATATCTCCAACGTATCAGAAGCTTAGTGGGCAGATGCAATATCCGGTCAAAACAACGGACGATCCTTATGGGAACGTCCATTAATTACGTCACGTATAAATAGACTTTTTATAAGTTTGTCACGTTTTTTGCATGGATTTTCAAAGTTTTTTGTATGGATCGTCACGGTTTCCCCTCCTCCTCCTCCCCCCTTACTGCGTGACATAATTAATGGACCTTTCCTATGCTTTCGGTAGATGGATGGAAGCCGTTTTTAAATGCATTCGGCTTAACATACCAAAACCATTTTCGAAAAAAAAATCGGCTCGGATGTCACGTCATCAGGTACATCTATTCTCTGCTCAGCGTTAAAAATTTGCGACCTCGGAAGTGTACAGGTATTCAATTTGATGTACGTCTCGTCGTCTATCAAAATGCCGTCCTTTTTTATGAGGCGTTTTTCAACGAAGTGATAATGTGTATTTTGGGCCAGCGCCTGTATGCAAAACGCCAAACCTAACACCCGGCTCATGAAAAATATGTTAAGTAGTTCGAAATATGAAACTTTGATATCAGCCGCCCGAAATGAATCTTGAATTTTGGAAAACAGCGGTTTGAAATGTACAGTATACCAATAATAAATTCCACTTATAAAGCGGGCATAACAAGGTACATTGTTTTCTCGCCCTGGTACTATCCTCAATTGCTACAAAACGCAGCGAGGCAATTTGAATCAGTTTTAAATCGTTTTTGACTCACTTGTGTCAAAAAGGGGATTCACTCATATATGAGTAAATATGACTGGGATTGACAAGTCAACATATCTAAAACATCGACCTCCCACCCCCCTCTCTCTCTCATTCTCTCTCTCTATCTCTCACTCTCTTATTCTCAGCCCTCTGGTTTCCATATATCCTTTTTGTTCAGCTGTGGAATACTGGTTCATCACGTCTGTTCGTTTTACGCGTTATGTGTGCGCTTTTTATTCAGTACATACAGATTACTACACATTACCATCAATTTAACGCACCCTATTCAACCGATGACCTCCTACTACCAACTTGTTACTTTCATCTAAAAAATTACATGGAAAAGCATCAGACACTGACCACAGCAAGGGTGAATTAAAATCAGAGCTCTAAGGAAAACGCTTCAAAGGGTATTCCACATCAAATTTCATCACGAAAAAAAACCTTTTCCTTTTCAAACTTTCAGAAAATAAAATATAACTCCTTACACTGAAAATTAATTTTAGTTTATATTACGAAATTGAAGGTAGAACTAATGAATCTGTTTGTTGTTTTCTGCAGCGAAACTGATTTGTACTCAACATGAAGATACTATCGTAATTAATGGCATACTCGCAAATGTCACAAGCACGAAGCACTTGTTGACTCAGAAACAACGTTCATGTATTGTACAAAAACAATACGAATATTTTGCTGCAAATTAAAAAGGAACGTCTTCCTGGTAGTTGCATGAATGACAGGCAGATCTATTTTATCGACTCGAAATATAAATGCCCAAAAAAGAGCAAACACGTCGTCCAGTTGTCCAGCTTTTTTTAATAACTAGAAATTAGAAGAAAAACTAGTATTCTCCATTTAATTCCAACTAGCTTTGCTTATCTTCGACAGATACGCGTATTTCGTCTACAATGTGCAGACTTCTTCAGTGTCTCGTACTAATAACTCGACTTGTTCTAAGAACAAGATCTATGTTAACGAAACGCGTGAAATCTAATAAAATCCAATAACGATCTTAAAAAATGAACTCATAATCAGGCTTAGCTGTCCACTCGATGGAGGAAGGACACGTGTTCAACTATGATAAAAAACTGCGGAGATCTTCCACATTAAGAAGCCGAGAGAAAAGCGGACAGTGAACCTACAACGTGAATGTGGCAACTTCAACGCAACATATAATGGCCTATTGACACGGTTACGTAGTGAACCACGTATACGATAGAGATAAATGAAATAAACAAACGACGGGGGGAAAGCGCACCAAAGCTGTTATCAAAAGGAGATAAGACAGGAAAATTGACTTGTATAATTTTGACGTAAAAATAAGTTAAGTTAGGTGATGATTAGTGGCGAACCAGCCCAGGAGGCTGAAAGCCACTATAATAAAGAAATAAAAAAAAAGTTAGGTGATGGTCTGGAAGTTGTGGGTGTGAACATGTGTTCTAAACAAATAGATTAAAAGTAATAAAGATTTCTTTTCACCTGTTTTTCATATATTTTACTTCTTTACAATAACTTTCCTTTTAATGTTTTTCTTCTCTCCAATTCTCTTGCTTCTTTGTAGACGCTTCTTATTTGTTCATTCGTTTTGCTTATTTACCTCCTCTTTTTTTCTCTCTTTGCATCTACTTTTTCCGTTTTGTAACAATTTACTTTCCTGTTATCGTTTATTCTAACTTCTAATGCATTTCAGTCGCTTCTTTTAGTATTTTTCTCCTTTTTCTCTTAGTACCTATCATCTGATCTACTCCATCTTTTTCTTTTCGCAAAATACTGTTAATATGTGTTATCAACTTTTCTTCATCTACTACTGCATCTGCTCAGTTAAATACTTCCACATTCTGCTTTACTTTTCAGAAAGATATAATTCAAGAATACGGGTGAAAAAAGTATATCAAACATCTCGATAAAGTAAATGGAAAGTAAAGTATGGAATCCTACATAGAAAAAAAGTAGCTCGCATGGAAGGAACCCGGATGAAAAAATAATGGATAGTAATGAATAATGAAAACTGGATTTTTATGCAATATTTTATGACAAAAATGCACTGGTGACGCTTCATACCTAATAAACAATAAAAAAATAAACAAAAATAAACTAGTAAACAAAATATTTAAAGTTTATTGTACTTTAGGCGTCTGATGATGATTGAAGAACCGTAAGCCGAAACGTTACGCAAAAGCATGTATTTTTATTTTCCGCTTATCAGATAAAAGTCAACCATAAACCAAATAAAAAAACTACTTCCAACCACTAAACATTTCTGTTTACTAGACTTTAATTCAAGTGCGTCTTTGAGGACAGCTCATGGTTAGTTTTCCCGTTGTTTCTACTACAGCTGGAATACTCCTTTGCATCTCAAAATTACTTAGGGAAGAATCACTGTGCTAGTGAAGTAGGAGTTATTTCACAATTCGCTATGGTAAAAAATCGCTCTGTCAAAAAATCGCTATGGTAAATAATGCGATCGACAAAAGCACAGTAGACTTCTTTTTATTTTAAATACAGCACAGAGATAGGGAGAGGCAAACAAAGTGGAATAGAATGGCATTGGGATTGAACTCTCGACTTTCTCCTGCACGGAGAAAAAACTTCAGTAAATACAATCATGTTTAGGTTGTTTCTTTTTGAAATTGGCCTAAACAAATTCTCGGTTTGCATTCACAAAGTACAATGCTTGAAATAAACCAAAACGTCATGTTATCAACCATAACATTTTGACAATTGTTAAATCTTAGGTAAAGCTAAACAAAACTGGAGTTTGTTTTAATCGATTTTTGCTTTGAATTAAACCTACTAATTGTTTGGAATAAACAACAAAATACTTGATGAAAACAACTATATTGGTTGAAACAAGCAACAGTATTTTTAATATCAAATAGATATTGTAGAAGAAGATGTTTGCTCATCACCATGAGGCACCAAGAGTGGACCGCAATGTTTTTGCTAAAATGAAAGATATGAAGAGGAAGTGCTGAAAGTTCCGTCAGTGTACCGCAGGTTGGAAATCGAACAGATGTTTGAAAATTGAGCGAAAGGGCATGGGTACAGTGGTACTCGAACCAAGGACGTCAATTTTTGCCTAACATTCCACTGCGGGGTAGGTCGAGGCACGGACAAATCCGCCACCTCAACAGGCGCCACTTTTGGTGCCTCATGGTGATGAGCGAACGTTTCCTTCTACATCATAATTCATACTTCACTCACGGAGAATACAAAACATAACAATTAAAGTATCAAAAAGATATTTTTTTCACATCCTATGCGGAATGCTATGAATTTATTTATTTATTTTTAATTTCACCGTTGATGAATGCAAAACTGCCGCTCGCATTTAAAATCCTATCAGCATTTACCGACAGAGCAGGGTTTTAACTAATATGTCATAAACTTTGGGTGTCCACGCATTTTTAAGCTTTTTTCATGATAGATAGAGAAAAAAAAATCCCCTAATGACAAAGTGAACAAACAATTGTGGAGGCAGATTTTTGTCTTCCTTTAAAAATCTTGAAATGACTCCTTCAAGATGTCCTTGCTGCGCAGAAATTCGGCAAGCTCCGAAGGGGCTGCAAGATTTTAAACTTTTAAATTACAAATAACTTCTGCTTGTCTGTTTGCAACAAGTGACAAACAAATGCTCTTGTGATATCTTACTTACAGCTCAACAGAAACAAACTCATTATTTAGTTCATTTTAAACTGTTTTAAGGCTGATATTTGCCTAATAAAAAAATCAGATTAATTTTACCTGAGCATTTAGGTTGGTTCAACCAAACATCACAATTTAAACGAGCTGTTTCTGTCAACTCTACTTTGACAAGAAATCTATTTATGGTTGAAACGAAACTAAGGTGTTAGTTTGAATCAACTAAATTTCAGTTTGAATCAATGCAATTTTTTCGAGTGTGAATAAAGTGAAAAACGCGTTCGATTCAATTGATGTCAGGGATTAGAAACGAAGATATGTTGACTTTTGTATAACCAAAATTGAAGTTTGAATTACAACCAAACATTTGTTTGTTTCAAACTAGACTCATTTTTCTCCGTGTGAGTGGAAAAAACAGGGCACCACTGTGCTATACTGAGAAAAATCATAAAAAAAAAACATCAAATATTTGGAACAACACATTGTGCTGTTTTACTTATACATTAGAAAGAAGTTCTCTTAGTATGAATCTTAGATACTACAGGTTCCCCACGTTGAAATTGCAACACATAAAACGGTATGCTAAAATTCCCTCTTTCAACCAATTTACTTGAAATATCCAGAATATGAAATAAAATATCTTTGCAAGGTTTTGCCATGTTCAGTTTTTGCAACAAACGCTCTAAATCCAAATTTCTGAAGACCCTCCATGAGATTTTGGAAATCATTAGATCCTAAAATGTTTGGTACATACGCTCATGTTTTCTTAAATTCTTGATCTTTTTCGACTGCCTTAGGATGTTTGCGTAATTCCTGCTTCATAATAATCCAATATATTTTTTGATGGTCACAACTTTTTCCAGACACCCCGGAGAATTAAGGTCATAGGGAACGAAGTTGGTAAACGACTGGACATTGCGTACCATTGGTACTTCGGGAACCTTCAGGTATAAAGTAGATCCTACTGCGATCATTAGCCTTTTGTCCAGTATCCCTAGGTATTGGTAGGGTAAGGTAAGGGTACGAAGTTGACCCTATTTTCTTTATTCCAGAACCTGTTTTTAGTAGAGACATGATGCAAAGCCAGACCGAAAAATGTGTAGACTCTTGTGTGACCTCAACAACAGAAGGAGACGTTTTTGAAGACATTCCGCTACGTAAACTTGATGATTCATGGTTAAAGTCGTTACGAACGGAGTACTTTCCAACCCATGCGTATTAACAGCCGGTCAAACCATCAATTTCTTGCCAAATTTTGATATTTTCTGCATTTGTTGGTGCTCTGGGACATCGAACATGTATCTTGCACAGAAGAACTAATGAACTGGAATCTACTAAAATTCCGTTTTTATGTAGGTTTCGTCATCCATTACATAGCAGCGATTTTTCATCAGCATTTGCGTAAAATGCTTGCGTGTCCGTGATTTTGCTGCTACATTTTGCTGGTCGTTAGGATTGGTTGCCTTCTGGATTTTGTAGTTACGTACTTAGTCCAGCCCGATATTTACCTTTTCTTTACCAATCCTATCCTGAACGGAAGCACTTTGTTTGCGCCTGAAAATCTGAATTACCATCCTGTCGTAATAAGCGCTACTGCGAGAATGTTTTTATCCACTTTCCTTCTTCCGATCGGTGGACAGACATTCTCTGCAATAGATTTGGTGGAATGCTGCTATCGCTGAAAATGTACAAAAACGTGCTCAAGCGCAAACAACAGAACTCTTACAAAATTTCAGCGCCAATATTAGATTAGAGTGAATCTGCTTTTGTAATCATTGGCTTTCGTAGGCAACAAATACAAAAGGTCACAAATACAAATAAAGGATGAGGAGCTTTATCTCTATCCGCTAATATATTCAGTTTGAAGGAATTGTATTCAACTTTCGATAAATTAGCAGGCAAAGTGTTTGTTCACAAAAGTAGATTCACCCTAATCAAATGTTAGTGCTGATTTCATCCATTTCTGGATCCACCAAATGGAGATCATAAATAATAGATACGAATTATTGTAGTATTTTTCATTTACATAAATATATATGTAAATAATTCATGTGAATGGGAAGGACCATCAGGGCACCCGATTGAAGCACTCTGGATGGGGAGAGTGGGAATGTCAACTCACCATTGCTAACAGTTTGTGAATAGAGGGCGGGCTCTTCTCCCCGTCCATTGGGGCATCCTCATGTTAGATAGCTATTTCTTTTGACCAATTGTTCAATCTTGTTGTTGGAAGGAGATTCTTTATATCCCTGTGGATACGTATAAGTGATGTTGCCTATCGATCCACCCAACCCCAATACCCATTACATTGGCATGATTAGGATAATCAGTGCTTATTAAAGCTTGATCAAGTCTAACAGAGAGTAGAGCCTATTGCTGTCGGACTTAGTTTCCGTGCTACAATGGGTGGTAGTACATATCATACATCATGACACGGTGCAATAGATTTGGATTTTCAAACTGTGCGCGCAAAATTTCATCGCAAATCTTCTGCATCAAACAAAAACTACAAAAACTTTTCCCCACACATGAAATTTACAGGATGTAAAGAATACATTCAGAATTTATAATACTAAAGTTTCAAACATTCAGCTGTCGGTGTAATTTGGACGTGGTCAACCTTTAAGGTTGAAGGATTCATCATCAATTTTTAGTCATCATCAAAAATTCGAAAGCAGTTTTTTCGTTCTACATCAAAACATAGTTCCTAAAAATATATTCACTGTACTCTGCTTACCAAGCAGATCACAGTGAACATATTTTCATTTCCAGAATTTTAATATCAAACGAAAAAACTGCTTTAGATTTT
This sequence comes from Aedes japonicus, assembly GCA_034211315.2. NCBI lineage: Eukaryota > Metazoa > Arthropoda > Insecta > Diptera > Culicidae > Aedes > Aedes japonicus. The sequence goes on from JASCZW010012482.1 coordinate 14,782, forward strand.
TTGATGATGACGGAAAAATGATGATGAATCCTTCAACCTTAAGAGCAATTTATTGTTGTAATTGCTAAAAAGTGAACCCAGGATTTGATAAAATAATTATGAGAGTTTCAGCATCATCAGCAAATTCCGAAATGTTGCAGAACCTGCGTATCATGGCATTCTGTTTGACAACTAGTCTTCATCTCAACACCTCATGCAAATCTCAGTAGTCTGGAATCCTTGATAGGAGAAAAAAAAATGCAAATCCTTGCAAAAAGAAGTACTGCTTCCAGCCATCACTGATCCGTCCGAAGTGGCAATTCATTAATCCCGATCAATCTCGCAGAAATCCTTCAATCAGCATTCCACACTGCGCTCTCGAGGGGGGCTACAATAAAGCCCGTTATTCTTGACGTACGATTATCATCAGGGACGCCATATTCCTGATCTCCCCTACCCAAAACTACCTCCGTCAAATTGGGGTTGTTCAAAATAAATGCAAGCAAGAAACCCCTCAGCCGGCAGTCCGTCCTTTGTCTGCTTGATAAGACCTCGAGAATGAATAATTTCAGCTTTGGTAATCTACGGCCCCGCAGAGATTATCGTCGACGGCAACAGGTTGGTGCGGTACGCGAAAAAAAGAAAGAAACCAGAACCTTCGGGTCTCCCGCGGCATCCGAATGATAAATGAGATTTCTCAAAAGTGCAGCCTTAATAATTTTCTTCATACTTCATCAATTTCGTATTTAAATTGATTTATATTGCTGGTGCTTGCGTTTAATCAAATAACACAATTAATAACGTGTAATCAACTTTTGGGCAGCAGCCGGGAAAAAGAAAGTTCTGACCGAGGACGATGCCGGCGGATGTGCCATCAAAAGCGAAGGAGTTTTGAGTAGCAATTATTCAAAAAAGTGCCAAGCCCAAGCTTGAATTAATTTCGTACCATCACACAGGTCTTACCGCGAGAAGAATGATCCAAAACGCAGCAGAACAGGTTTTCGACCAGCGAATCCAACGAACGTCTTCCTTCCTTTCTTCTCTGACGTCGTCATCTTCATCGCTGCGACCTGGAGCCTGGATGGAAGTGAGGGCGCGTCATCTTGCATCATTTTTTTTATTGCCGTTTGCAGTTTGCAGCTCCTTCTCAATTCAAGGTAGACCGCGCCGGCGATGATCGGTGATCGTCGACGATTTCAAGTCATCACCGGAACATGCTCGGTAGATTTCGATGTATTTGGCTACCTTTGCGATATTGGTTTGAATTGGCCAAGGTTAACTGGAACACCGCAACAGCAGCAGCAGCCATATGGCGCTTAAGGATTTAATTTTATTATTAATGATTTTATTTTACCACGCGGCAGGTTCATCGGTGATTGCTCGATCAATTATAATAGCTGGATGAGTGGAAGGGGAGGTGAACTTGTTCGGTTGGTTTTGCTCGGGTTCTTTAAAATTGGACATGGTCGGCTGGAAATGGTGAACCATATGACTCACCTGAAGCAATACAAGACCATCCGTTGTCAGGATTTTTGTTGAAAATTTTTTGTTTGTATAAGTAATAAGGTTTTTTATATCGAGAGTCTTGAAAAAATTGGAAAACTAGGAAAATTTAAACGAACACTTCATTTGTTGACTTGTAAAATAAAAATAAAAAAATGAATTCCACTAGAAATTCCACTAATCCCTTGACAGACAGGCCTACTTCGTCTGCGTCAAAAAATCGGCTCTCAGGCGAGATTTGAAGCTAACTTTGTTTTTCCATTCTTACTGTTGGTATAAGTAAATCCGGATTGGTGCTCAAACGGTTCTAAAACGGCCTTGCTTTTTCAAATGGTTGAGTGGCCCCAATAGTATCCTTACCATAAGTTTAAACCGGTCCGAATCGGCTCTTAAAAATCAAAATCTTGTCTTAAAATTATCTTGTTTTTCAAATTGAAAAATAAGTATCACAGATTTGAACAGGAGTACAGTATACGTAATAATTTTAGCAAACGTACGTTGTTTAAATTTTCGGATGAGTTTAAGAATATGCACGACATTTGCGATTGAAGCCATTCAATCAGAACGTGGATCCCGCTAGAAATAAGAAATAAACCAAGTAGTACACTACGGTCATTATCAGTTGTAGTTACTTGATTATGACTTAGCAAGTCATAATTATGTTATCTCAACCGAATGGCAGAAAATGTGCGACTAGCGAAGTGCTCTCTCGTTTTTTTACGTATTTTTTCCCGTTTTTTGGGCTTGTGGTCCACAGTAACCAGTTCTTGGAACCTTTGGAAGAACCTTGAGACGGTCAAATGATGTATACTCATCAGTTTTTCTAAGGTACGATGCGAACATTCCAGAATTTTGCATGTGAGTGAATAAAATCCTTTTCTCTACCAAAATCTCACTGATTACTGTATAAAGGAGCAGATGCAAACAATACACTCTTTAGAAATAACTGAGAAAAATTTAGTTGATTACCGTTAAGAATGAAGAAAGTTACACACTTTTGAGAGGGTAATTTTTTTAGTTTTATGTCCATCGTCGCCTGTTACTTTTCAGATTCGCTATAGAATTGTTTGCCTGCTGAAGACCAATTTACTCAACACTTTTTCTTCAGTAAGCGCCAAATTAGATTGTGCAGTGCAGACAAACATTGTTTTAATCTATCATCTCGTAGAACCATTCAAAAATGTAAGATTTATAGAGAAATGCATGAATTGAACAAAAACTAGACCGTTTTCAGCATCAACTTTGAACTGTTGTATCGAGTTTACTTCGCAATATTTTGCTACCGGTCTAACGAGTTATCTACACAGAAAAAAATAATTAATTTTCACAAGCGCGGAAAATTTTCCCTCGTTTAATTCTAAGCCAAAGGAGCGTAAACAACGATATTGTTTGCAATCTTTCATACAACAGGCTTGATTCAGGCGTTATCTGGCTTAAATTTACATGAAATATCCCATTATTTTCTGCCAAATCTAGCACTCCCTTTATGTGCATTAGATAACGCAGAAAATTCAATGTTTCTTTTTATCTGTGTATTGTTTCCGATTAATCTGCTGCCGAAGATCTACCATCACAATTTCTCTTAGTGGCTGCTATCATGAGCACACATCTTCTAATTGTACGATACGAGAACAGAGAGATCGATGCTATGGCAATCTTAGTGGCATTGAGATACAATCGCATGGTGAGTTCTATATCGGCTTATCCATTTTTACCAAACACGCCACATTAGGCTCTGATGAAAATCCGTAAAAAAAAAGATCTATAACATATAATTACATGACAGACTAGGACAGACACCACCCGCAGAACCAACAGATCAGCGGATATAGAACCACGCCACTCGAGCTAAAGTCCAACTCCACCAGAGAGCCCAGCGGAACGTCCCGTCAGCAGATTTAGATTACAAATAGCCCGATCGAACAGTCTTTTAGTATCTAGACGTGAAACAGTTAAGTTGAGGTTTAATTAGTAGTGAATTAGTGTAAGGATTTGGAAAATAAATGTTTTTTTTTTATGAATCACTGAGAGTGATTCTCATTATTATATATTAATGTGATCAATACCTAATATAAAATTTTGCAATATAATGTCAAAAATGTATCGTTGGATATCTGGGGAATTATCGATAAAATCTTACGATTACCCATTAATAGTCCATATAAGGTTCGATAACAATCCTTGTTGTTTCTGGCAGCACGGTCTGAAAATGTGTCTCCATATCCTATAACTGGTGCTACCAATCGTACTTTTAGACCTACTTTTTCTTGCTCCTCTGGCAACCTTGTTTGCTCAGCTGCTTTCGCGAGAACGTACCCGACCTACCGAATAATCATCGTCGTCATCGTCAGTCATTAGAAGTTCTTCAGTCTGCACGGAAGGAAATAAAATTGTGTTGCTAAAAGTTGCTATTTTGTGCTGGTAATTTCTGTGGTGCTGCCCATCGCTGAAACCTTGGTGTTATCAGTAAATCACAACGTAGGGTAATCGCGCCAACAGTCCTTATACTTGTCAAATTGATCCACAGAATGCAGCCATTGTGAACTAAAATACATGCATATGATCAATTATCTATTGAAACTATTCCATGAATAAATTGCCAATGAACCAAGAAAACTTTGACCAGAAACTTCTAAAAATGATCCATTGCAAATCAACTTTGTTTATTAAATTTAAAGGTATGATCCTTTAATTTTGCCAATTTCAGAACATTTTTTTAAAATTTTAACATTAGAGAAATCGATGCTTAATTGCGCTACTCATCAGGTGTATTGATGATGATGATGACGATGATGGTCCCGCCATTTACCCCTGCATAGCTAGACGATTTATCTATTAGATAATTGATTTAAAAACAATTCAACCAGTTATGCAAAACAAAAAAGCAACTGATTTCATCTACAGATATAAAATTCATCCAAAACTGTTCATTTACTTTACAGCGACATAATTGTGAAAAGCTCGTGATGTCAACCACAAATGTTCGCAAGTAATCCCAGCGATCAGGAAATTCTATTACAATTTAAATCACAGCATCCTGTGTAACGATGTTATTAAAATAAGCCAATATCCGATCCAGCCCGCTACAGAGTCCATGAGGTTTCAACACTTATGGAACCGCCACCTTAGTTTCGGGCTGACCAAGGATATCCCCAATAAGGGAAATCGAGAAAATTTCCAAACCGAAAAAATCCTAGTCAAACTGTAACTTTGAATCACAACAGAACTGACAAAGAATTCCCCGGCCATCAGCCAGACAACCCACTACTATTTCATGGCATCTTCTCAAGCATCAAAGGCCAATATTTTTTTGTAAATTCACAAAGAAGTCCTTTATACCTGTATATCGCGCGCGGGGCTCAAACTTTTGAAGACTACACAAAAAAATAAAAATTACTTTAAAATACAATAACAAAATAAAAACTTTAAATTCATCATCATCATCGAGGCGAAAAGTATAGTTTGTTTGTGCCCCATGACAAATATAAAATATTTAACAATAAACCATACAAAAATATCCGTTGAAATAACATCGTCAAGATACAAAATTAGTCAAGAGTAAAAAGTTAACAGAATAGCTTTTCAAAAGGCAGTTTTGATGTGTGAAATACATTGTCTCTTAAAATCTGTTAGTGCTGCTGCACGCAGGGTTGCAATTTCTCTGGGGAGAATCACCCGGGTGCACATTTCGAGCTTTCTTTGGTGATTCTCACTCAGTCTCGACGGAGATTTTTTCCTGACACCACAGTAGAGATTGTTCGGCACAGCACAGGAGAACGAGAAAATTGACAGTTCGCTGCCTGAGCGTTCATACACTCACTGCAGTGTGAACGACGAAGAGTGAAAGAGCGAAAAAGGACTACACCGCACTAACGTGAGCGAAACCTTGATTCAAATATTAGAAAAAAATCGCTGGAAAACGGAAACAAGAAAGTACAGTCCGAAGTTTTTTTTCCGGTTCCTTTTTTGTACTTTCATAATATCATAAATGAACATTACGAATTGTGGGCCTCAGATAACCTAGTCGGTAAATGCACGGAACTATCAATCCGGAGGAGGCGGATTCGATTCCCAGTCCAGTCGACTTAAATAAATATCGACTTCGATGGGCATAAGAGTATCATTGTGCTTGCCTTGCCACACAATATACAAATTCATGCATTGGTTGGTGATTGGCTTCGAAAGCTAATAACTGTGGAAGTGCATCTATCTAGAACATAGAGTTCTAGAGAGCCTAGCAATCAGCTAATTGTGATAAGCAATATGCTTGGATACGCCGAAAAGAAGACGAAGAACATTAAGAAATCAGAAACATTGTAAAAATGTTGAAATTTAAGTGTTGCGGTATAAAACTAACAATGAAGATTCTCACCAGGGTGACTCTCTCCGGTGAAATAATTCTGCTCTCTTCGGTGCTCCTCAGAGATCACTCACACGCTCCGGCCTGTTGTGTGGTGAGGGTGCAAACGACAGACGCTTTGGTGTCACTCAACTTGTGATGTCTAGCAGAGAGTGGAAACAAAACAAAAATCTCTCGGGTGAGTTTGCGTTTGCCAATGTGCGGAGTACTTTTTCACTATGCACCCTGCTAGCACCGAGGAGAATTGCATCCCTGGCTGCACGTTTGATTGGTATAGGCATCAAATTGAAAACATATATACTTTTGAAAAAACAACGAATTTTGTGACGCTCCGTAAAAACAATATGGTGTTCTAACATCATCCGCGTTTCTAGTGTTGTATCTATAAATATTGACATGTTTGTTCCTTAAAAATTGCTGTAAAGAAGGATCGCGTTGCAAACTCATGATTCTTAAGGTCCATAACTTCGACTCCTTTTTTCCAAAGAATTTGGCAAAGAGCTCTTGTCCACGTAAATATCCACAGGTCAAACATTAAATATTTCAGATTTTTTTTAATTAAAATTATGCCGGGCTGACGCTTGCCGTCCGCTGTCGCTCGCCGGACGTTACTACAAGAAACATCCTTCGTATGCATTATACTTAAATCAACCGTTTTCTATGGGGACATTATGCTAACACTTTGAATATCGAAAATGCTCCCTGCCACCTAAGAGCTTCGTTCAGTTTCGAACGTCTCCTCAAAACCAAATTATTCCAACGCGATCCATCTTTGTCAGCCAACTTTTACCCGGATACCTAAAAAAAACAGTCCTCAGACTGATTTAAATTTCGAAATTTTTGCTTCCCTATGTTCTCTATGTTACTTTTGTCCAAATACGATCCTTATGAGCCTTCCAAAAAATTAACTCATTTAATTTGAAACTGACTGTACACAACCAGTACAGTGTACAGTGAGACTAAGAACCAGGGAACCAGTAGTGAAAGTATGACATATTATTGTCATTGTTTCACTGCCACGTCGTAGAACGTTTATATAAAGGAACTACCATCAGGTTTGATACTGGCGGGTTATGCCGCAATTTACTCTTAGACTACTTACTATCAATCTTAGGGAAACAACTAATAGTACACTTTTCATTTTCATGGTAACTTATGTTGTTGTTTTTTCATTTGTTTTATGAAATGAATAACCAAAATACCTGGTTTGCTAATGGTATAATAAGTTAATGTAATTGCAACATCTTTGAAAAGGGTGAATGTTTTGATCGTGCTAATTGTCTGACTGTTCGAAGTGAAGCACATAGTCACAGAAAAAAATTACTTATGATAGACGATGACAGGCAAGTATATAAGAAATATGACGCCGTGGGCCCTCGTAATCTTTTTTCCTTTTTTTTTTTCAATGTAACGCAGCTTGATAACATTTTTCATTTTCTCTACCGGTGCGGAAATGTACAGAAAAGATGGTTTTCCAACTAGAGAACATGCCGAGTATAGCTGACCGTGTGAAACACTTGGCATTGTCAGATTTATGCCACCCACTTCTAGCGACTGTCCTTGTGACTTGTTGATTGTCATCGCAAATGTAAGTTTCACTGGAAACCAAAATCGTTTGAACCGAGATGCCAAATCATTGGAACTTAAAGGAATTTACGGAACTAAATATTCTGCTCCCTTGTAGGCCTCTTTTAATATTATTGCTGCTATAACATTGCTCGATAGCCGCGTCTCAATCAGTCGGGTTCCATTACACAGGCGCATGAAGATTGCCAAGCTTAAAAATGACTGATCCAACTAGTGTCTGAATATGTTAATTTATCCTCATCTATGTTGATGAGCAACTTGTTTCAGTGTAAAAGATTTTGTTTGAGTTTGACATTTCATATTGTCAGTGCATGATCGCCGTGAACATCCCTGTTCATTATTTTTCTGCGAGGTTATACTTTGTGCTGCTCATTCGCACCCGATTATCGAGGCAAAAAATATCATAGTCATTTGTTCCTGATTGATTTTTTGTCCATTTGAGTATCATTTCACTTGGCGATTTTATTCAAAACTTTCTATAATGGATGATCAGAAGCCCGGAGCTTCCCATCCTGCTAGAGATGGATTGAAACGTTCTTCATCTGGTGCCAGTTAGTTCAAATCTATTATTCCGAGTAAGTGTAACCAGTTTAATTGTTAATTGCAGAAAAGGAGAAGTTCCAGGACATCGCGATGCGCTATATACAACGTGAAGGCTCTTCCGGTCGATGTGCAATCGATGCCTCTAGCAACTGCAAATATTTGCAGACAGTTCTGGATGTTGGCAATTTCATCCGTCATTTTCGAAAACTACACCCCATAGTTGCCAACAACAATGGCCTGATGAAGGATGATGATATTCCGGAAAAAAAGGTCAGAACCGTAGCGAAGCGTATGGTGGCTATGGATCGTCCGCTCTTCATTGAATCGATCATGAAGCTAGTCACATACCACCATCTTCCCCTGGCATGCGTCGAATGGGAGGGTCTTAAGCAATTGATTGATCCATTAGCAGCGGCAGTTGACGTCACCATAAACAGAAATAAACTAAAATACCATTTCCAGGGAATTGCAGATGAAGTGCGCAAGGCATTGGCGTAGGAAATGTAATTCAAGGAAATCGCTGAAAATTGATTCCGCATCACGGCTGAACAGAAACGAACTAGGAATAAACGTGCAGTACGCTTTAAATGGAAAAGTTGTGATAAGGACGATTGGTAAGATAATCCTTCCTTCTCATTTATGCCTATTGTATTTATCTTTCCTTCTTTTCCATCAATTATTTTCCAGGAATGGAACGACAGACAGCAGCTTTTCTGAAGACAAAGATTCTTGAAGTCCTTTCATCTTACAGTGTGTCCATGAAACTGAAACTTTGAAAAATACTACGTTCCAATACTTAATACTTCGACTAGTGCTCAAGTGGCCAATATAGGCTAGTGCGTCCAAGGTATTGGTCGTAGTAGAGGTGACGTTGGAAAAGGGTCCACCCTAGTAGCACATTTGTTGAGATAGCATAAATATGACTTGCTAAGTTATAATAAAGTTACTGCAACTAATTATGACCGTAGTGTGCTACTTGGGTAGTCTTGAAAACCTCGGAAAAAAAAGTTGATATACTATTGATCATATTGATCAGTTCATTATTCATCGTTTTACGGATCATTGTCAATTAATTTACGGAACATTTTCAATATTTGATGGTACACGTGTCTATATTTCATTGCACAAAGGTAATATTCTGATGATCAGTATTGCAAACCTACGGAACGCCATCGAGCTAATTATGGATCATTTGTAACACGTTAACGTTCAATTTTCTCGATCATTCCATGGATATGTAATGGTTAATTTTTGCCTTTTATTGCAAAAATTAATATTGATATGGATCACATCGATAAATTTTTAATTTTTTTATCATTTCCGTTTTTTTATAAATATTGGCAAGAGTTATATGGATCATGGTTGCGTCTTTATGGAATGATTTTAATTTATTTTTCATGGATCGTTTAGCAGTTTTTATATGCAAAACTATGTTTTCCACCCAGAACAGGCTACACATTTTGCCGTATCGCTCTACATACACTTTATATATACTTATTTCTTTAACATATTCCATATTTGATATACATTTCATTGATTTAAATATTAAAATACTTGGATGGGAGAGTGCATCAGGGCATCACTGAAGTTCCAGTTGGACAATGGAGTGGATGATTGGAAAATTCCACGCCATTTAATTGTGATCCAAATTATTCGTTCGCCATGCTCGTCGGGCCACCCTATCTTGGAACAAATAAACCACTGTCCCATTTTGTATGTGACTCCAGCGACATCCGTACTGTTGGTGTAGATCGGTCCAAGTTGGCTCTCAGGCGTTGAGATGAATTGCCTTGTTTTCCTAATGAAATACCACTATCACACTCTGTGAGTGGCCCCAATAGCATCCTTACTGTTGGTTTAAATCGGTTCAAATCGGAAATCGGTACTAATTTTCAAATATTTCACTTGACAGCTTATCGTTAACCAAAACGAACCCTGCTGCTACCCAATCCTGTTATCCAAAATCCCAGTGATTTCTCGTGGAAGTGCAGTGGATTCCGCGGCTTCCAATAAAGCAAGTATCACGTCAACATATTCCTACCCTTTCCTTGCCGGCGTCGGTGGTGTAGTGGTAAGCGTGACTGCTACTGGCACCCCAGTGGGTGCAATCCCAGTCGACGTCGGTGTTTTTCTGAGGCGAAAAATCTTGGTCACGTCTTCTTCGGAAGGGTAAAGCCGTTGGTCCCGGTCGTCGAGTCGTTAGGTAGGGTCCAGGTGGTGGAGTGTTCCCTGGTCGGTGATTGTCACCGTAGGAAATAGGCCGACGGAAAATAAATAAGTAAAAAAACTTTCCTTACTTGACCTGGGCATTCGGACGGGGCCGGCGCCGGTATTGCCTTCATGGATTTGGGATCACCAGTTTTTACATTGAAGATGTATGCTAGTCCCACGCATCATCTGTTGGTTCTCTGGGTAATAACAGCTGAATCTGGCAACAACGGAGAAGCAACACTCGGGCGGTCAATCGCGCTCATGCTCGTGCTCTATTATTGGAACAATTCCACTCCAACAATTGTATTTATGAATTTGCCGTTAACGCTCTCCAAGCAAACAATCTAGTGGAAAGCTAAATTGACGTTTTATTGGATCATACTACTGGAAGGAGATTCTCTTAATCCCACTGGTTTTGCGTAAGTATCTATGGGCCTGTCCAACCCTTTTTTACCCTTCATACAGCAGTATGTTTTTTTTAATTTTATTATTATTTTTTTATTGTTTGCCAAACAGAGTTTTAAATACAGAGTTCTATTAAAGATAAGTGCCACATTTTCTCATTTGCTTTTGACATTTTTCTTTTATGACATATTTTAACCTAACCTAACTTAACTTAACCTAACCTACTTCCGTTAAGAAAACCGTTTACCCGCGGTTTACTCGGGGTTAATTTAGCACACTCACCGCATTCACTCACTCTCGCACCCTTTAAATTCACCCATTCACACATTTTGTCATTTTCTCACACTATTTGTACCCAATGTTGTATATACTCACCTCAACAAACGCTCAATACCTGTTTTCGAGAGAGATAACTCACAGTTTTCATCTTCGTTCCAGCATTGCAGAACGAGATGGAGCGCGACGGTTTGAACGATATGGTGATTCGACTCACCGCGAGAAAAGGAAAAACCAGAAAATAAGTTCATAAGAATCAGCTCTGTCTCTCTCAGACCTTGAGCACGATCGTAATGACTCATGCAATGTTTGACTCGCAGTCTGAGCATTATTTTGTTGAACAAACAATTTCTCGCTCACTCAGTTGATCGCTAGCAGTTGTCTGGTTCGGAAATTCCAGCAATGCCGCCGCTTGTGTGAGACAATGGCAAAACGAAAAAACAAGGAACTGATCTCCGTTGTAATGCTAATCCTGACGGGCCACGTTAGGACAGCGGCTAGTGTGATGAAGATTCTGATAACTGAGCGAGTAAAATATAATTTAATAAACAGAATTATCAATTTAAAATCGATTTCGCATCGCGTCTTGGTCGTCATGCGTTTGCCTTTAATGCGCAGTGTATGAATCAGAACGAATACATGAATACTGGAATCATAATGGCTAAAATATTTACCTGCACTTAGTAATTCAGAAAAAGCACCAAAAAATGAAAAAAGTGCCACTAAATTATTAAGGCCTGTGCCAACAAATAATGTCTGATCAGCATTAAAAAATTAGGAATGAGCAATAAAAGATGAGAAAAGATCTTCGGATAATCTAATTGTGACCGGTAAATCTGTCAAATAAAGCAACAGCTATTAGTATATGTGCAATTAAATATGGCAGTATTTCCGCCAAATTATGTAATTTGAGCACTAAACTATTCGCATATGTCTTTTAATTTTGTTAGATTTTCCCATAAAAACAGTAAAATGAGCAATGGATATTTATTTATCCATTGCTCATTTTACTGTTTTTATGGGAAAATCAACAAAATTAGAAGACATATGCGAATGGTTTAGTGCTCAAATTACATAATTTGGCGGAAGCTACTGCCATATTTAATTGCATACTAATAGCTGTTGCTTGATTGATAGATTTACCGGTCTAATAGATTATCCGAAGATCTTTCTCATCTTTGTGCTCATTCCTAATTTTTTAATGCTGATCACATTATTTGTTGGCACAGACACTAATAATTTATGGCACTTTTCATTTTTATTGCTCAAATCTCTCTTTTAATTGATGATTAATTATACTGCCAATCATAATATACATATATGGAACTATTAAAGAAACGGTTGAAGTAAAAACTAGAAAATAAATGTATATAATTATTGAGTTTTATCTTCTTTTTCTGCTATCTTCATTCGGGAATGGATTTTCAGTGGTAGACTGATATTATAAATATCTGTATTCCTTTATACTCAGCATAACACTCACTTTAATTAAGAGATGGAATGTGACTTTCAAAAACAAATTCAAAAACAAAATCACAAATTCTCTGCAGCTGGACTGTTTGCTAATTAATTTTTTTATTGTATTAAAACTAAGCCAAATCAAAATTGTTTAAATTATTTCGAAATCAAACATAATCAGATGAAATTGACAATTAATATATTTAAAACAAAAGAGAAGTTCTGCATTCATGAAACATACATTAAAGCCGCAACATTTTTTATTTTAGTTTCAAAGAAATAAATTGTTGGCAGCAACTGTTTATTTTTGTTTCAAAGAGATTCTTTTTTTTTTGTAAATAAAAAAAATATTGTTAATTCAACATAATATTTTTTTCTTTGCTTTTTTGAAATATTTTGAAAAAAAAAAATTCTGTGTCAAATCAATAAAGATTTATTGTTGTATTCAACAATAAATCTTTGTTGTTCTGAAATTTTTTTTCAAAATATATTTCAAAAAACAGAAAAAATATTATGTTAATTAACAATATTTTATTTACAAAAAGAATCTCTTTGAAACAAAATAAACAGTTGCTACCAACAATTTATTTCTTTATTAAATAAAAATATTTAATACAATATATTTCAGCAGATACGAAACTTCTCTTTTATTTAATATATTAATTGTCAATTTCATCTGATTATGTTTGTTCGAATAGTAGAGCAATTTGATTTGTAGATTTAATGCAATAAAAGGAAATTAGGCAGTCAACTGAAGAATTGTGATTTTATTTTGGAGCTGTTTTAGTCACGACCTATCTCTTAGTGTTATGCTGAGTATAAGGAATACAGATATTTATAATAATAGATACCACTGAAAATCCATTCCCAATGAATAGCAGAAAGAAGATAAAACTCAACAGTATATACATTTATTTTCTGGTTTTTACTTCAGCCATTTCTTTAATAGTTCCATATATGAATATTATGACAGCTGTAAATTAATCATCAGTTAAAAAGAAGTTTGAGCAATAAAAAATGAAAAAGTGCCATTAAATTATTAAGGCCTGTGCCAACAAATAATGTGATCAGCATTAAAATTAGAGAATGAGCAATAAAGATGAGAAAAGATCTTCGGATAATCTAATTGTGACCGGTAAATCTATCAAATAAAGCAACCAGCTATTAGTATATGTGCAATTAAATATGGCAGTATTTCCGCCAAATTGTATAGTTTGAGCACTAAACTATTCGC
>JASCZW010012483.1:0-28348 GCA_034211315.2 Aedes japonicus
CGAATAGGTTGCTATCGCTGACTCGCTCCATTGTGTTCACGTTCAGGATACTTGTTCAAGATTAGAATCGCGTACTATTACCAACACAACACAGAGAGCAGGCCAAGCTGTGTTCAGATGAGCATCCATATCGTCCCCCAGGCTCCATGGAGCATGATGGCTCACATTCACCTTCCCTTTGGTTTAATTTCAGATGGGCAATGCGTCAGGTTGCAGGCCCATCGCCCACCCGAATTATGTGTGAATCCGTCGAGACAGAACTGCAACCCCTCGCTCCCATTGTATGTGGGAGCGATGGATATTCCAGAGGCTAGACTGTACCTACAGGACTAGTGGGTCGTTTATTCTGGCAGCGCAAGACCATGACAACTGTGCATAATGCAGCTAGATGAAAGACGTTGACCTTATGGATGAAATGACCATTATGAGTCTAGGCAGATGGGTATGTGGATGCTTTTAACCTCGATTCAACGATAATTTACATGACTCTACTAGTCTACTCGGATACATACATATTGGCGAATCTAGTTCGGCCAGACAAACTATACCTGTGAGTTAAGCCGTCGTTAGTTCAGTTCGTGATTTGTGTCCTCTGAACAGCGGCAATTGTGCCTAGTGTTTGAACACAACGATATCACTCAGTGAACAACCAGTGCAAGTGGATGATTTAGGTACGGCCGAATACCTTTGTTTGGTTATAGTGGTTTGGTATTTTCAGCTAGTGACGGCGACGACTAACCGCGGTACATGTTCGGCAGGCCTGTCACGGGTTAGATGACATAGATATAACAGACGTGTCGCCGAATCGTAGATAGAAATGGCCTCGGCACGGCTTTGAGATATTACGAACGCTCCCGCAGGCGCATACCTTGCTGATCGTTAACTCGACAGTCAGGTAACGCTCTGTTTACGACCCGGACGCACGATCGAATCGAGAGGAGGCGCCCAGCAGGCGCGCGCGCGAGCGATGGTACCCGCAGTCGTCGACTACGCAGCAAAGGCACTCCGCATCGCATTATATGCGTGATGTCGACATTTCAGCGGCCCACGGGGCGCGGGCTCTGACGTCGTCGCCTTGTCGATAATGGCGCGATGAACCGGCGTAGTCACCGCTATTGCAAAACCCTCGGTAAACTCGAATACCGCAGGCAATGTGCCTGAAATCTCGGCGCAGCATACACGCAGTCGCACTGGCACGTGTCATTTTGCTGAGGATATGCCATTGTATCTATAAGAGGTGCGGAATTAGCTTCAGCTTTGAAATCTGGAAGCAATCACACCGAATTTCCGTGTTCAGGCAGTAGATAATTTCCGCCCAGATCCTCGTGGACCCGCACCGACTAATTCAGAATCTGGATGGAATCCGAAACTGTCTTCAATGAAACTCGCGGAAATTTGAAATTACATTGCAATTACAATGGACACGCCAGTTATTAGTACGCTGCCTTGAAGAGTCTGCACGTGTAGACGAAAATACGTATCTGTCGAGATAAACAGAGACGTTGAGATAGGCGGAGAATGCTAATTTTCGTCTGGCCTACAGTTGCATACGCCGGTTGCCTCCATACCATATACGCCCTTGATGTTAGGCCTCGTCAGTGTGACATCTTTGTACTTGGCTCACCCGGTTGGATCATCGACTCAGAACGTTGCTGCCTCATGACTAGTATAATTTTATGTGCAGATACATTATCGGCTGTGTGGTAATATCTAATTCTTTGAATAACATTCGTCAAATAGATCACTATATAAAACTGGCGCTAAAATGAGATAATTTGATAAAACTATTTGGCAATTATAGCTCACATTAAAGTATTATTAATGACAGGCAGATCAATATAATTTATTTTATTTGCGACATACAAATGAAAACAGCCTTATTTAATCAACACCAACGAATAGTGTATTAAAATATGACACGTGCTGCATCAAAATAACTGAAATATCCAGGCCACAACACTTTATTATGGGCCTATCAGAAGACATATGACGTGTATCTGCAGAGTTGCCAAGGTATGTCTGATCTGTTGTCGGGATATTAAAACTCGCTGCCCTGTGGGCCGGCCATTCCCTTCAACAGTACGCTATGTCTATTTACTGATGAACGTTATATTAATCTGCTCCGGAGATAACGTACTGTCGAATCGACGCTGTGAATGTTTGCAGCATATGAAGAAGTACCGAGCGTTACGCCGTCGATCGGCCATTTGGCCGACTCTCGTAATAAATCTTTTATTTAGTCTCTCCAGTACGGCCTTCTTAAACGAAGTACAAAATACGCGTGAACAGCTGCGCCATATATGGCTCAGTTGAAGACGGTAGCGTGACCTTCTCCGGAATCGATCGCACCAGAATGAAGGTCTTCAGGCAGTTATTATCGGAGTGCTGGCAACGATCAAGATAAGCCTGGAATCTATGCTGATCCCTGATGTACGGATGTGAGCATGGCCGTCAACTGAGTCAGGTAACTTCTGGATCTTTGCGTGAGTCACCTCGTTTGATATCATGCCTTGGCGTCGAAGTCAGCTCCTTGGGAAGCAGACGCCGAACACTTCTCGGATGAACCACCATGCAATTCGAGGCTGCGCCAGTGAAGAGAAGATCTTCAGACAAATCGACACCTAGGTTCGCATCGTGAGTACGGCAAGGAATCACCAGTCAGTAACGGCTGGCTGTCGGCCAGATGACAGTGGATAAGGAGCGAACCATTATGAAACTTCCGTGCCTCCGAAACCCTTGGTATTTTTGCGATCTGTATGTGACGTCCGTTGTCGCCGTTTCGCGCCATGTCTCCGTGATACTTCCAGTGATGCCTGGCAGTAGTGAAAACCGGTGACCATGAACTGGATCTTCGTTGCAAGTATTTAGCTGCGATGGGGTAACGGGTCCCTTCAAGACCGGGCTCCAAAACTCGTGCAGCAGAGAGTACCTCATGCTCATCTGTTGGACTAAACTCTTCAGCTGTTTGCTGAAACAAATGAGCGGCTGCTCCAACACAGGAGAATTCAAACCAAACGCCGTAAGGTCCACAAATAACAATATAAACAGTTCAGTTGAATATTTCGGATGAAACCGATACCTACCTTAGATCGGCCTGAAATTAACAACTCGAAGATTTAAGGTGAAATACGAGCGATAACAAAAGGTCCACATGTACCTGGCGTCTGATATCGCACAGCTCTGTGCACCGTGAATTTTTGTCATCGCTTGTCCAATGGCCGATAGCTTGTCTAAAATTTTGACTGATGTACATGAGACCTACGTATTTTCAATACTCAAATCGCGTGTTCAGACGATTGTTCGAAGAATGGAAGACAAGCAGAAAGTGCTCGTTTGAATGGACAGCATTTGGCTATCTCAAGCAGGCATTTTCCTCAGATCGAAAAGCTAGGATCGAGCATTTCAATATTCTTTTATTCAAATCGTAATTGCAACTCACTTGCGTAATCTTTATTTTCTGTAAGATTTTCAATGCAATATGCGATCGTCAGGATTATGAAGGAAATGTTACACTTGGTGTTGGAGAGTGATTCTAGGCGTGTAGTGTGCTACATTTGTTACTTAGGACCTGTACTTGCGTTTGCATTTGATGGGTGGACACTGTTAGGTTGGTCTTTGGTTAGCAAGTTAGGATGTACGTTGGACTATTGTGACAATTGCGGTGTGTCATATAGTTAAATAATGTTCACGTGAACAAATCTGATGATAGCTTTATTGTTGGACTTTCTCGGAACCCCTGAGTCTTCCGTTTGGCAAAACTGTGGCCCATAGTGTTTGAAGGCCCATTATCGACTACGCTATTTATTCCGATCAAAAATCGCAGGGCTCGGCACCAAACCTCAATCAGCATGGGACCGATGCGTCTTTTTTTCTGATATGAGCTTTGCGTTGTAGCAGGCACAGGCTTCAACAGGAATTAGATGCGTTGGACTGTTATTGACGTACGCAGTAAGCTTGTTTTCAACCTTCTCAACGAGAACTCTGAAGCATTTTTATGCCTGTTTTGAACTACGCGGGGTAATAATAAATTACCATCGCTATGCCCCATTTTCAGAAGATCCCAAGATGCAAAGTAAATAAATTAATATAAAAATAATTATTTGCGTGATATGTAAACCAGGAACTTTAATGTACATATATTGGTCTAAAATAACCATGAAGACTCTAGATACGGTTCGTACACTCACCTTGCCATTTACCTTAAGTGAAAGTATTTGAAGTAATAATGCGCCTTGTATACAATAATCCGGTGGAATAAATATGTAGCCAGTTGTTGAAGTTCTGAAATATAATAAACTACTTTTATTTGAATTTTGCTAATTACGAAATGTAGGCAGTGACAAAAGTACGAAAATAAAGCTAGAAGGAAGCTAATGTGACATTTGTATTATCGTTCATCATAATCAAAAAGTCAAATATCATTCTAACTTGACAGAAGACCAATCTCACAGGTTCAATCTTCAAATCGTAAATGCAATGGTCCTAAGTAACAAATGTATCAATTACACAACTAGAATCATAGTAAACATCAAAAACCAACTTTTCTTTAGTGATCTTGACGACGGCTTACGTTGAATCAACCATGCTAAAGACTTAGATTATATGATTAGTTTTGCAATTACGGTTTGGAAACAAACCGTACCCTCAATCCTATTTTTCTCGATTTGACATAGATGTTGCATAGGAATCCTAATGCAATGTTTGGTGTGAGATATGCCGCTAAGTCAAGTGACCATGCATAGGAACGTTGTTCGCTGCCGTAATTATCTGATCGTCCGTAACATTTTCGTCAGTGAATAGGTTGGCAGAGCCTGATCGAAAACAAGTGGCAAATATCCTGAGAAATCGAAGCGGTTTCCATCGTTCAGGGCCATGGACGGACGGTAGTCCAGACTCCCTGCGCTGCTGACAAACATATCTCCCAGAAGATTTCGGACGCACCTCAACTTCGTTTGACATTGTGTTGGTATCGAAAGTAGCATGAAACGACTAATCCGCTTGAACGCGGAGTTGAGCATCACGTAGAGAATGTTTTCAGAGAAAGCGTGCGATATTTAGTTTATCTCATTGAGATGCTGCTCATCTCGGTCGATTTAAGCTTTTTTAGTTCCTCGTCTCCCATGGATGAAGAGAGAATTTCATGGCGTCGTATTAGCCAAGACATGAGAAGATGTGAGTATGGCATTGTTAACGTCGTCAGTGATCCAGAATTGTAATCACAGTGCTATGATTGGCCGGCACACGGTTATGCTTTCGGGAGAAATCAGGCGGCACGAAGGCGCTGAAAAGTCAGCATAGTCGTCGAGATTTTCAAAGATGGAGACCAGTAGAGGTGGGTGATGTGCGACATGCTTAACCACAGGGGTGGGGCCGATGAGACTAGGCGGAGCGGTGTCTCGAGCGCTTACAAGACAGAGGTCCAGGTTGCGTTGATTTTAGTTTCGCTGCGTGGTTAATTTGGAAGAGTGTTGCCGCGCAATAGCAATCGAGAGAGATGTAAAGCTTCTCGATGAAGCACGGATGCCTACGCAGTCAGGATGGAGAATGCCGCTGTGAAGGACGATTTCCGCGAAATACCGGCCAAATTGAAGTCGCCTTAGCACCGTAAACTCATCCGTTGAAGCCGAGTTACCTCGAGCTATAGGAGGAAAACGTATCGGCAGTGTGCCTCAGTGAATTCGGTATCACGTGTCCGATCAGGTGGAATACGCACGGCACTACAGAAACAGTGTTCTTTCCAATAGTTTACCAGTGGGCCAGATCTGCTCCAAACTCTCCCGATCCGCTATTTTCCTTATAGGTTTCGCTTTCGGCCCGCAGCGAACCGCTGGTAGAGCACGCACCTAGATTTCCTGCTGTTGTTGGGATTTCTATCGCATCGGAGACACTCATAGTCGAGTCCCAAGCCACTTGGTTGGAAAGTGTAAGCGTCCGCCGAGCCGAAGTCCTCGATCAGCGGTAGCTAACGGTAGTCAAATATATTAGGATTAATTCCGCCGTACTTTCTGCTGTGGGAAAATGTTGAGGTCCTGTGTACGGCAGACGGACGAATTGGGCTGAACGGATTTTCTTCTTCTTAACTTCTGGGCGATGTGCAGCTTCAACACAATCGAGCCGACAGGTTCGGTTCCATCAGGGATGGCAGACGGCGAAACTATAGTTGCGGACGAGGTAGAAGAGGCTGATTCCGGCATGTCAACTTGCAGGTGAGGACGAGGAACTGAAGAACTGGAATTAGGAGACAGCATCAAGCTCCGAAGGAATTCGCGTTTTTGTTTAAACTTCTGCTCGACGTAGCAAGTTGGGTGGGACACCCAGTCCACGTCTAAGCTCTTGGCCAGAACGACTCAACTAATTCAACAAATTGTTAAAAGATGGGTGCGCAGGCTGGTCGACAGACTCGAGAAATCGGACAATGCGGGAAGAGACGCGTGAGTCTAAAGTCGGCGGGAAGACGTCGGGAATTTCAAAGTCCATGCCGGAATTGTTGTCATATGGCAGGAACCATGCTCACCCTTTTTCCAGGTTGATAATTTGAGTAGTGTTTTTGTCGTCTGCACTCGGTGCGACGGACGGGATGAAACGGTTTTTTCTGCACAGTCAAGAGCTGCTGAAGAAGACAGCTCAGTGCTCCATGGACATCCGAACCGTCAACTGAAGACATTCGAGAATTGACTGACTGGGGAAACCAGGTATCTGTGAGCCAGGCCCTGGCTTCGCAGCCTCAACATCGGTAGCTGCAGCTGGCAATCATGAACAATTCCTTCAACATGGCATGTAATGGATCATTTTCTGCTGGCTGTTCAGCCTGCTTTCAAAACCGTACCGCTTAGAAGAACAGACCTAAACGGTTGTGACAGGTGTGGTGATCGCAACTCGTTGAGTCTCACTTGTTTTTATTTTACTTGGCTGGAACTCCTTGGGTGATCTTTATGCACTGAAGCACCGCCATTGAATGCATTACTGTAAATTTTAGTGCAATGATTGTCTTTGCAAGTTTTTACATTTTTTTTATTTGCTATAGGCCATACTAGTATTCGCCATACTCATGTCGTATACATCGTCATTTTTGAAATACCATAAAGTCTCAGTCCTTTGTATGATAGACAAGATGCTGAATTTTGTCATCAAGCCTACACTGCCGTTCTACGCATAACTAGTCCCATGTTGCTTTAGTCAAATTGCAGCTTTTTTCAATATATGCTTCATTTTTTAACTATACAAACAAAAATTATGTACTTTGTTCTGAGTTTGTATAAAAAAACATCAAGTTAGATTGTCCCATGTTGAAATTCTAGGCATAAAAGTCCCACTACGACATTTCTTAGGAGATCTTAGAAAACAAAATTGATTTAAGTTTACAACATTCTTTGTAGGAACTACTCGACACTCAGCATTGATAAGGGGCTTATATGTAAACCAGCAATGGATTTGACATGATAACATTGACATTAAATTGTCTATAGAGCCACCAATTGCATTTGATCGAACTGTGTTTTAATGATGATATGGTGATAAACAATAATCAGAATCATGGTAGGAGCATGAAACAATAGTGCGCATGGCATGTGTATTTCAAAACGTAAATTCTATCGCCAACGATCCATCAATACATCATGCAGTGACATCATATGCCTAGAATTTTCTGCTGCAAGGCAAGATTCTACGCATATCAGTCCCACTGAATAATTTACCTCGTATTTTACGTACAAAAATAATCTTCTTGTTTGTAATACCACAGATTACATCGAAACTCAGCCACATCTTCAAATGCCACTCGTAAATTTGTGGGTTTTACCACGAATCTTACCAGCCCTACACAATAGTGACGCAAAACA
The DNA here is from genome assembly GCA_034211315.2 of Aedes japonicus. Classification (NCBI taxonomy): domain Eukaryota; kingdom Metazoa; phylum Arthropoda; class Insecta; order Diptera; family Culicidae; genus Aedes; species Aedes japonicus. The sequence continues at coordinate 7,839 of JASCZW010012483.1, forward strand.
TAAAACGCTTTTTTCTCAACTACAACTTTTGCAACATGGGACAGTTATGCGTAGAACGGCAGTATAGCAATGGTCGAGTCGTTTCTTAGAGAATACCAGACCTAATATCCTGAAGCTCCTTTTCTTTTCGACGATTTGACGGGACAACTTAAAACCGCCATGGAGAAAATGGTTAAGCCCGAGCGTCTGGCAGTCATTGAAATAGAATTGACGAAGAGCAATCTTCTGGCAGTCGTTAATATGAAAATTGGTGTTCTTTCTAAATCGACAATTAAGAAAGCGAGAGAATTTGAAATTTCCGACAAAGGCGTTTTGGCATTCCGCAGCGACTGTCGATCTATTCACTGTGGTTTTTTGAAGAAGCTTCTCAACAAATCCCCTTTGACATATCATCTACCGCATTACGTCACCTGCATTAACCATGATGTTACAACTCACTTCACGGATATAGCTAAAAAGCGAGTGGACCTGTGATCTGAAAACGTTCGTAGATAAAGAGTATCTTAGCGCTGCAGTTGCTCACAAAGTGAAAGATACATTTCGGCAGGTGTGCCTAAATGCCATCTTCAAAGACGTTGATTGCCGGACACAGAGAAAAGAACAGCGTTTGAACAACGAGATGACTAGATCTGTTTGATCATTCCAAAAAAGAGCTGCGAAATTTAAAAACATTTGTTTAAAGGTGCTCATCCTGTCAGCAAATGCGGCGATGGAGCGATGATTTCAATAAATCAAAAGTGTCAGTGGTGAACCAAACTGAAAAGAATTTTGTAGCTTAGAAAATTGCCCACGAGCTGTCAGCAAAGTTGAAATCACGAAGTTCCTGATACAATATGCACGCAACGCACGTGCATAATTTTGCACTCGAAAACCACGAATGCCTTTCTATTTTTCTTCGATGTTTATGCTTCTAGAAACTTGAAAGATCAATGCCTTATATAGAGCGATCTTTGTTCTCTTTTGCCAAATGAGAACCCAAAGCAGATTATGCAATACGAAAGAAGCCAGATTTATGCCTGCTATCTACTGCCCCTCTTTGCATGTCCGTCCCATAGCGAAAAACAGCAAGTGGAGAAAATGACGATTGAAGTATTTTGTTCAATTTTCAGGTATTTCGTGTCTGCAAAGAGTTTTCAACTATGTATTTGTTATAAGTTGGTTAGACTAAGCGAGATTAATTGAATTGAGTTGAAAAAAGTCACAGATTACATTTTTCTATCACCAAAACAGCAATGTTACGCACATGCGAATAATTTTCGATCCAGATCAGCTAAATATTCGCATATCCGTCTCGTAATCAAGAGTGTATTTATTACATTGCTTTTTTAAATTTTCAACAAATTAATGCAATCAAGTATATGTATCCTGGATACACCTGTTGATTTCAGGGTTCGTTCGTTAATTACGTAACACAAATATTGGTATTTTATGTCCCCTCCCATATTTCCGCAAGGATGTTTGTATTAGATACCTTATCGGATTTTTTTATGATTCGTTGCATTTTTGTGTGGGGGAATGGAAGCGGGGGCGTTTCATAATTCAGTGTAGGCTATAATTTGACAAGTAGGCCATTCGTTCAATTTGCTTGTTTGATGCGCTTGTTTTGTTTTTTAAATAACGTGCCGGAAACAACCAATATTTAAATTATTTCTACACTTTGACCATGTCTGCGTTGGAATTATTGAAGGAATACGGTAGTGACGGTAGTGAGCAAGATTCCGAAGAAGAATTTATCGGATTCGATGATGAACCCGGTGATGACAAGTTTCCACTGAAAACGTTCCTCCTGGAAAAATATGGAGCAAAAGAAATTCAGAAATCAGTCGCAAACCCAGTGGATGTAACGGAGATTACAGAGGAGTGTTCCGATTCTGAAGAGAAAGTGCTGGACTCCGACGGAAGTTTTTTTGAAACCCAGAGCAGGAAGCGGAAACGAACCAAAAAAGAAATTCGGAAAGCAAAGATCGCGAAGAACCGGCGTTTGGCTCACAAATTGATCATCGCGAAATGTGGTTGCCGGAAGAATTGTGACCAGATTGTGTCCAAGGACGAACGAGTAATTGTACATGATCAGTTCTGGAAGCTCGATAAAATGGAGCAAATAAGTTTTATCAGGGAAAACGTACATCGAAGCTCAGAACCTCTCCGACGCAAGAACCAATTCACTGCAAATGATCCGAAAAAGAGCTGTTCGTACATTTTCTGCCTCCGTTTGTTTAATGGAACCGATGTACGTGTATGTCGAAAGTTCTTCTTGAACACGATCGGGTATGGAGATAACTGCGGGTAAGTCGTGAACATTATTCTGTGTAAACAATCAATATTGAATATTGTCCACTTTTAGAAACTTTATATCCGGAGCAATTTGCGATTAGGGCGTACATGCAAAATATAAACAAAATGTTTTTTCAATGCAATGCATAATTATTACTTCTAAATCATGAGTTTTTACTTTTTTGTCCTGATTGTGCTTCAATTTTTATTATTAGGTATTGTTTTTGCAAAGGGCGTAGAGTTATTTCTTAATCAAAACAATTCACTTTGCGATTTACGCCATATTGATTGTTGACAAAGTGAAAGGCGTAATTTAAATCAAAACATAAACATGGCGTAAAGTAAAAGGCGATACTGAAAAAAAATCAAAACAACGGCGAAAAGTAAAAGGCGATACTGATAAAATAATCAAAACAACGGCGAAAAGTGAAGGGCGAAGCCGAAATCAAAAATCAAAACAACGGCGAATAGTATAGGGCGATACTTTTATTTCCAGTGCTAGTGGGGCCAACATTGAAAATGGCGTAATCAAACATCCTAGTATAGACAGGCGAATATTAAAAATGTGGAAATTTCATTGAATAAAGAACGAATGCCCATAAGTATTATATATGAATCAGAAGCTGGCTGTGTTCTCTGTTTGTATGCTAGATTGTATTTGAATTTATTCGTTAATTTGTAAATTAATGTTTGAAATTCTACTTGCAATATTACAATCATCATTTCCCGTTTGTTTACATTCTGCATGTTCGCCCAAATCGCAAATTGCTCCGGATATATCGATGCGTCGATAGCGATTTTGATGGAAACCCAAAGCCATCCAAGCGTGGAAAATACGAAAGGAGCAAACTGAAACAGGAAGCTGTGAAATCGCACATCCTGTCATACAACCCAACTGTGTCGCACTACCGACGAGCTCACGCTCCGAACCGGTATTATCTGCCATCTGATATAACAGGAGTTTCTATGCATACAAATTTTATCAAGATTCAGCTGCTCCAGACTTAAGGGTCAATTATTCGTTTTATTCAAGTGTAATGTTACGCATGAATATTTCATTGAGTGAAGCTAGGCCACGAGCAATGCGAGGCATGCGTTGCAGGCAACATTACATCAGAATACATCCGGACACACCGACGAAGACAATAGTTACTACAAAATGTTCAATATGCAAATCACGATGTCGAACATTTGCGATTGGCATCCCTCTCTAGATTAATGTACCGTGCTGATGGCGATAACATCCGTCCAAAAGAAATTGTACTCGCTGTTGATCTCCAGAAGGTAATTTACTTGTAATGTTATGTTCGAAAGTATTCGATCATTGAATCTGCTCTCACTTATTTTCAAATAACAGGTCATTCAGCTGCCTCGTTTGGAGGGTCTGAAGTCCATCGTTTTCACTCAGCGCTTATTGGCATTCAATGAGACGTTCGCCCCGGTTGGCAGATATGCCCAAGCGTTTCCCGTTCTAGCCTGCGTCTGGGACGAGTCTACTTCTGGAAGGTCTGCCGGTGATATTACAAGCTGCTTTGATAAAGTTGTCGACTGGTGCTGCAGCAACGGAGTGGAAAAAGTTACGTTCTGGCTGGACAATTGTTCCAGTCAGAACAAAAACTGGAACTTGTTCCTTTACTTAATTTTTCTGTTGAATGCAAAAACAACCAAAGTAAAGGAAGTCATTCTTAAGTTTTTCGAGTCCGGTCATACATTTATGGCTGCCGACTCCTTCCACGCGGCTGTAGAGAAAGCTATGCGACACGGTAATCCCACATCAACGTTCCCTGAATTTAAGCAGGTGGTTAAAAAGCCAAACAGAATGTTGTTGTGGTGGACATGGCTGCGAATGACTTCTTTGAGATGAAGATGACTGTTTCGCAGTACACGCTAAATCGCTGCAAAACACGGCCATACATCGAGAATATCAGAAAGATTGTTCTCAAAAAAGGTAGCTTTGAAATGAGCTACTGCAGCTCAGTAGATGACAGCGGAGAAATGGTTTCTTGCTGCATCATGTCCAAGAAGCAAATGAAGACAGTTCATGATAAATATTTCAGTTTGGCTAACATTCTGCGTCGCAAACAACCGATCGGTATAAGTACCGAGCGTAAGCAGAGCGCTTCTGAATGTTATTTTGCCGGTCATCAAAGAGGAGCAGAAGCAGTTCTGGAATGACCTCCCTGAGCAAAAGGAAACATAATTGGTTTGGTGATGGTAGTTACTATGAACTTTAAATGGAGTGTTTTCAAATAAATATCAATAAAGCAAATTGAACGTGCAATATGAGTTTGATATAAAGCTTAATGATCAAAAAGAAGCATTGCTCAGTGGCATATCTGGTGGCATTCAGGTCGAAATTTTTGAAAAAAGTAGTTACAGAAAAGAAAATTTCCTATTAAAGTTGTGGTTTAAGGCGGGGGGGAGGTTGAATCCTAACCCCCTCTCCCCCGTGTTACTCTACTGCTTCTACTGCATAGTACGGTTTATACTTTACAAAAAATTAACACTTTGAAACTTCAGTTGGCCCTCGACGATTCAACGAAAAACACGTGACTGTTATGCGAATATTTTCGACATGGGACAAAACAAACGGGTTTTGATTTTCCATATTTCAGGAACAAAGCCTACTTTTTTATCAGTTTTTCTGAAAGTTCAGATAATTTAAAGCTAATTCCTGCAAAAAAACCGAAATCACAAAAAATCGACATGGGACGGACATGCGAAGAGCGGCAGTCTATCATTGTCCCTAAATGTACGTGCAGTCTGGGCGGAGTTTTCACCTTCCTTGGATTTGATGGTCCCGTAACTGCAGAGCTAGGGATCTAATCTCTCACCAATGCAATAATTCCACGCCGCGACCAAAGTTTGAGGAGGACCAGTGCCCTTACTGAGTTTCTCTATCAAAGAGTGTGCTTAGTCGAAACACCTCCTAGGTCGAGAATTCAAGAAAGAAAGAATTCAATCTAGAAAGAAGTGCTCCTTAACTCTGAGCCAGGCTCCGCTAAGAGAGAATTTGGGCCCTAGATGCCAGACAATGTAGAGGCAGTACGGAGTTCTGCAGGCAATATTTACTATTAGAGCCGGATTACTAGTCACTGTTTCAAGCCTAACGGGAGTTCGAAGGAAAGCATGGAATCGAGATCGTAGCTCAACAAGAACTGTTTATTCTCATCCAAAGGTTGACCTTCTATAGGTCCTAATTTTTAGTGTTTCGGTTTTCCAGCCTCGATGAAGTTTGGCTCAGAAACAAAGAGCTTGTTAAAACAGCAAGGATCTATGAACTCCTTGCTGTTTTAACAAGCTCTTTGTTTCTCAACCCTTTCAGGAGATGCATTCGTACTAATCGATCCTGATCTTCGGCGCTGTATTTGCATAGTCTTACCTTAAACATCAGGCGGGCGTGAAAAGCGAACTGAAGACTCATCCCTCTCCTGTTTCATTCAGGAAAACGCTTCATGTCGCAGGTGTCCGTCATGGACCGATAGTAATCAGTGAATGTTCGCTACAAAGACTCTATAACAATCGGTGTCACCCAGATATTGGCCGCAGTTTGGCGATTCGAACGATTTCTTGTAAGTCTGCCCCCATGGAAAGAAACAACTGTTGAGTTCTTTTAGCAGGGTCGTTTGCCTTGCTCAAAGAGGCTGCAATTTCAAAGTTTTCAATGTACCGGTTCCATTATTCCCACATTTTATTGGCCGGTACACCACTTGGAAAAGGCTAGATATTGTCCCAACGGATTGTCGATGATGTTTCTTCTTGCGCGTTGGTCGTTGCGGTTGGTACGCGTCAGTTATGAGACGCGATGGCACTGATCATTCGACGGTCGACTGCAATCGTGTCATGACTGTAGCCATGTCTGCTAAGACTCTCTCGATACGTTCCATTCGTTTGCTTGAAGCTTCGGCACTTGATTGCTCTTTCTCGGTTGACGTAGCCCCCTGGTTGACTTTTGAAATCGATGCGTCGCTAGCTGATTCCAAAATCGAACTGTTGGCACAGGATTCATTATCCTTTTCGCTGTCATCTTTGTTGTTGGAAGAGTTGCTCTCATTAACATCCCATGAGCTTGGCTCGCAGTCCTGTACTTCTGGATGGTTCTCAACACCGGTCTCGTCCGAGCATACTTCTACAAAATAAGCATGTTGATCCGCACTAAGATACTGTTTGCAGTAAGCTTGAAGCTTGAACAACTTCTATTTTAATTTCCTACTGTCGTACATTCTCTAGTTGATAATTTTTCGCGCCAAGCCTTTTGTTGATAGGGAAGTCCTTCGAAACTGAACAAATGCGCCTAATACCAGGTATTCAAAATGCACGACGAAATGCTTGAACAACCGAATTTTCGTTTGAAACCTTCAGTTTTTTTATTTTTTATTATTATTTCTTTATTATTGTGGCTTTCAGCCTCCTGGGCTGGTTCGCCATTAACCTTTAGTTTAATTTCTCTCTGTCCCACATACCAAAATAAATATTATATCTTCTGAGATTATCCCAAACGGGGTAGAACCATAGAGATACCACTTCGGGTCAATTCGAACTTAACACCGCTCGTGGGAATGTTTTCCCTGTCTGCGACCAATGCTGTCCAACTTCCGACTACCAAATACGATGATTTTGCTGAACTGAAACGGTTTGGTTCCTTCATTTCAGATTGCCTTCTACAAGGGAAACAACCGCGAAAAACTGACGATCCTGGCTAGCTTCAACAAACTGGTGGCACACATGCGGAAGTTCCTGGAATTCCGCGTCGGGATGGGCATCGTAGACAACATGGTTGCGAAATGTAAGTTCTTTCAGATTTTTTCAGGTCTACATCACATTAAATCGACTTATTTGCAGACATTGCCACCGTGGTCGGTTTCTACGCCGTTTCGTTGCCGTTCTTCGAGAAGAATCACCCGCTGTTGACGGGTGACCAAGCAGGCGAACGATTAAGTGTATGTGATAGACTACATCTCTTCTCAAGCATTAGCTAACGTAATATCAATAATTTCAGAGGTACTACACATTCGGGCGTATGTTGGTGAAGTTGGCGGAAGCCATCGGACGCCTAGTGCTGGCAGGACGTGAAATGTCTCGTCTGGCTGGTTTCACTGCTCGTATGACCGAGCTGACGGTTGTGTTGAAGGATTTGAATTCAGGTCGGTATGAGCGAACCATGGTTAGCAACTCAAGTGTGGCCGATGCCGATATTGGTCCGGGCAAGGGATTGATGAAATTCCAAGATAACATCATCACGTTCGAGCATGTCCCACTGGTAACTCCGAACGGGGATGTGTTGGTGAAGGATTTGAACTTCGAGGTCAAATCTGGCATGAATGTGTTGGTTTGCGGACCGAACGGATGCGGCAAGAGCAGTTTATTCCGCATTCTTGGTGAGCTTTGGCCTACGTGGGGCGGAAAGGTGACGAAACCACCGGCCGGAAAGTTGTTCTACATTCCACAGAGACCGTACATGACGCTGGGAACGCTGCGAGATCAGGTTCGATTAGCTAATCAACTAGTCATTTGTTTTAGTTAATTTGTTGTTTTTTTTTAGATTATTTACCCTCATACGCATCAGGAAATGAAACGGCGCGGAAAGACGGATGCAGATTTGCTCGCTTTCCTAGAATTGGTACAGCTATCGTATCTGCAGGTACGAGAGAAAGGTTTAGATGCAATTGAAGATTGGATCGATGTTTTGTCGGGTGGCGAGAAACAGCGAATCGCAATGGCCCGTCTTTTTCTATCACAGTCCCCAATTTGCCATTCTGGATGAGTGCACATCGGCCGTCTCGGTGGATGTCGAAGGAAGCATGTACGAGTATTGCCGCAAGGTTGGCATAACGCTGTTCACCGTGTCTCACCGCAAGTCACTGTGGAAGCACCACGACTACTATCTGCAATTTGATGGACATGGCGCGTATGAATATGCCCCAATCGATGGCAGTGGAGCAGCAGTTCGGTTCCTAAGACCCTCGGGAACTGGGAGTGTGTACTACCTACGCACAAAGTCCTTTCGTGTCGGCAGACACAAGCATGTCGTCGGTGTGAATGTGTTCGTTATGAACGAATCTAGGTGATAAGAGGTTCCAGGATGAGGTGCAGGAAACCCGCTTAGGTGTATTGAAAACAATGAAGATAAACCCAAACTTAGGATATTGTATAGGACGTTCTTTCAGTTGTGAAAATATGCAGTAAACGAAAGTTTTGCTTACAGTCTTTGTTTATTCGCAATCATACTTTTGTTGTTTTATGTATACAGACTATTGTGTTAAAATAAATTTATCGAGAAACTACAATAAAGCAAAACATGTTTTTTTTAACTTCCGTGATCTGAGTTGGTTTAATCCGAATGCATCATTCTTCGTTCGTGTTTTGTAAATCTGTAAAAAAAAAAGAGGAAAACATTAATTAAATGTTAACCTGTAGAGGCCGACTGACGAACGGAAAAATGTAATTTGTCTATTTTATTGAGCATGATATTATGTCAGTGTACACCTTATATAAGGGAAGGTCCATTAATTATGTCACGCAGTGGAGGGGGTGGGGGTTTGAGAAAACGTGACAAAGGGGTGGGGGTGGGGGTTATAGAAAGTCAATATTTGCGTGACGTAATTTATGGACATTCCCTAAGGACATGGAAACGGAAGAATAAATATTTCGACCAAGAATTTTCTTTAAGGCCTAACTGACAAACTTAAACAGTTCCTTTTACCTGGAACTCCACCACGGTCCCTTTTAAAAAGGAACAGTTCATCTATCCGATTGAAGGATCCAAGTAAAGCTAAAGTGAGGTTAAACCTAGTAGTATCTAAAACTGAAATTGATAATAACTTTCTGGCTATTTTTCAACTGTATGGAATTACTCGATAAGGTCGTTAGCGTCGATTTTCTTATCTTTTTATTACCATTTTCTTATGCTTAGACAGCTCGAAAACCCATTTTAAAAGAGCGCCATCTACGCCGTTTAACCTAACTTTTGCGATACCAGAATATATGCCGATATGCCAGAATAGCCCTGGTTAAATTCTAATTTTCGTTCGTACCGTACACCAAAAAGAAACAAAAATTCCGATTATCGTTTGTGTTCCAGGAAAACGAAGTCATGGGAGAGAAATCTGTTGAAGATTCTTGCAAAATTGCAAATACATTTTCATCCTACATTGAACTATTACAAGTTCCTATATTTTATTCAACGTACCGAAATCTATTAAACTAAAAAAAAGGTTATATCTGACCCAAAAATTTACTGTTTAAACAAGCAAAAACAGAAGAAAAGAATAAGATTTCCCTTTTAACTTCCTGAACACCGGTATTGGCATTAAAAGCGAAACATAAAGACTAGATGTTGCTTAACAATTCAATGCGATTTAGAAGATGGCTGTAACTCGAAGTAACAATATTCATTTTCGAATTCTAACCTCACTTAAGGTGAATCGCTACTCCATACATTTTTTCCTATTTTTTATCTCTCTCTCGCAAACTTACCATGCTATTTCAAATTGATAAATCTCGATTGTTAGTGAATGAACATCGAATCGAACTCTTATCAGATTGCTCACAGCAAGTAAGCATACAAACTGATATTGATCAAATTTTCAATATCTAGTACAGATTCTGAGTTATATCAATTCTAAATGTTGAGGTAATGGCTGCCGCCAAGAACGCTTCAGCATTATCCCTTAATTGGTACCACTTTTAAGGCATTTTTATGCCGCCGCCGCGGCGAAAAAATCGCCATGTAACTTCACCGATATGATTTCGCTGCGGCTGCAGCAAAAAAAAAACCTGCAGTTTGGTGAAGCCTTCATGTATCAACCTTTACGTTTGAATCTTACTTCCCTTCTTTGTTTACAAAATTAGATACGTCTGTTTGAAAAAATACTCGAGAATTATTAAAAACTAGTGAAACAAACCAAGCTTTCAGTCAATCCGATCATGCAGTAAAAAGTGCATTAATCATCTATGGTCATTGCCGCCATTGTAAGACAGCATAAAGCTATCGCTTACCTTATGAAAAAATTGCTCTCTGCTAAATGTTGTCACCTTCCACCGGACAACAAAGTATTTTCGAAACGTGATATTGCCTCTGCAAAATATTCCTTTTCGACGGAACGCTATGTTCCGTCTACAGAGGAGTATTTGCAGGGCATATCGAATTCAGCGACGGCCATTTCACGACGGCTTTTTTTCTTTTCTTAAACTTAAACACGTCCACACGTCTGCTTCCAAGCTCTCTCAGTGACAAAGTGGTGCCGATGTTGAACAAGGCGTTTGTTTTCACCACAAGGTTGCTCTAAAGGTATACAGGTATATCTATAGAGCAACCTTGGTTTACCAACACGGAAAGAATCAAAAACCCATTATTGGGTAAATTTAATCCATTTCTCCAAAGAGGGAGTAAACCCATTAAATGGGTAAACCTGATATACCCAATTTATTAGTATCTAGTATTAATGTCCAGAATGGGTAGTTTTTACTTATCATTGAAAATAAAATTTTGTAGAAAATAGGAAAAAACAATCATACACGCAAAAAAAAGTCGCAGTAGAAACTACACTAATAAAATTGTAAACTTAAAATTTATTTGTTAAGAGCACATACTTTTTATAAGATATTCCACACTTTATTGATATTCACAACGACATAAAAATTATAATGCCACCTTTACCCTTTATAAGGTTTTCCATAACACGAATAGGCACTTCAAATATTAATTATGTGTGAGCTCCCATAACATTTATAATTCACATCTTATAGTTAAAAATAATGTGATTTACACACATACTTTTAATGTGTGGAAACACACAGTCAAGATGGCGACAGAAGACATTTTTTTAGATCTTCCAGCACAACTCCTGGGAATTTTTGAAAGTATATGTTTGTTTTATATACATAAATTATGAAACATTAACTCTCCATTGTTTTCAGTGAAAAAAAACCCACATGAAAAGGACGTACTGGAAGAGGATGTACGGGAAAGGACATAGAGGAACAAGGCATACGGGAAGAGGAAGTCCAGGAAGATTATATGTATTATAATGTGTAAAAAATATAATAATAAAACTAATACATTGCTATTGCTAAACAGTGAATTTCATTTGAATCTTACACATAAATTTAATAGCACATTGAAATGAAAGTTATAACCCCACTCATACATTTTATTAGAATCAGACACATAACGTTATAGCACATAAAAATAAAAAATATAAACCTCACACTTAAATGTTATTTGTCAGAGCAAATGAGTGTTATTTCGTTTCTAACATAGCTTTTATTTGTGGGAAACTACATAAGTTATATATCGTTCCCACATATTTTTATTTGTCGAGTCAAATTGCAAAAAATTATGTAGTTTCACACATAAATGGTATGCGGAAATTTGCCTCGGTGTACCATTTCGAGGGTTGAATTAAGCACAATCACCAACAATTTAGCAGCTGACTATAAATGCGTTTGACTTTACTCTGCCTGCGATAAGATCAACCATGTTGCGGTTGATATCAATATGAGGTCTGTCAAATATACCAGAAACGTTGAAGGTTTTACTATAAACGTAGTAAATTTGACTGAAATTTCATGGTAGTTTTAAAGATACGCATAGTCGGTTGAAATGGTAGTTTTTACTACAAGATTTTTTCCTGTGTATACATCGGCGCTAATGACTGGCCCACAATTGATACGTTGCGGATGCGTTTGCGTGAATTTGACAGTTTTCCAAGGGGTAAGACTTCCTGATCATTTGATCAGATCCCTCCTATTTTGATTCTGATCTTTGAAAAAGATCAGACGATGTTCCAAAGATTTAAAATCTTTTATGACAGTTTGACACAGGGCGCTGTTTTACTTCAGTGTTTTAGAATAAAACCATGCCTACTTATTTGTATATGTTTGTATGTATATGTATACGCCTCATGAATGATTGTTTTTGTTATTTCACACGGGAGGGTTCAGCTGGCTTCGGACCTATTTTCAGTTACATATTGTGACAATATTATAAACTAGAACAAATACGAATTATTATTTTAGGAGAGCCCAAATTGATCTCTACTGCTTGCTAATACAATCATGATGCGACGTTCATCAATACGTCTCAATGTGTCTGGAAAGCACATTACTAAAGCCACCAGCTTTTAATAGATTCTATTTTCCTTCGCTGGACAAATTCTAGCCACCAGGCAACCGATGAAACGCCGAACCTGCGGGGAAAAACACCTTCAGGTGTTTGAAAATCTCTTGTTTCGTTATGGCACGGCTGAAGTTCAAGCGATACCATGGTGCTGAAAGAACACTTCCGAAAGGACAGAAAGGTGAAAATGTATACATATCCGGTGAAACGACTGCGGAATCATTCGTGGTCTGTACGACGAAAAACGCAGCATGAAGGAGCCCAACACGGTGTTGTTCGTAGTCATATAAAGAAGAAGAACGTGAAATTGATCGAAACGACATAGATTGAAATGCCCCGAGGTTTCCTAATGTTCCGACAGGAGAAGGCTAGATCACATAAACGTAAAAACTTTGAAAACTTCGTTTTGATGCAGTCAACTTTAGACGAGTGAATCCACCCATGACCTGAGATCAAGAAGAACCATTTTCCCAAGGAACTAAGCCATTTAGGCGTTTAGTTCTTGTCGATGTTCTGGTAATAAATTCCTCCCGTAATCATAAACGGAGCAGCGGTGAATATTTTACTAGCAAGAATTTAACGATTGACCAGCGATCATTTTCGATGATTCTGGAGACCTACTACACTTTCTCAATATGTGTGAAAAACAAAGGTTTCTCCTCTACGTTTTTAATGCCTCTGTAATCCCCAACTACCTCTATTTATTCATATACATACATTAATATAAGACTTAGTGAGACTTAATATAAAGTAATTTTCTAATCAACTGATCATGTTTCCTTTCTTTTGATAGTACAAAGTAAACACTACCAACATGCACTTTCTTGGTTACAACAAAAAATACGATGTTATCACCCGTCAAATAACTACAGTCCAATGTTCGTACAGAAGGAGAACATAGTGACTGAATAGCCTATCTCGCCAAATTGAAAACCCACGCCAAGAAAGAATCTGAAAACATAATCTACGATAAATATCTACACAAGGTAAATCCATGAAGGATCTTACGTTTATACTACAAACTGTGAACGCATACTCGGTTATGGTCAGGATAGAGAGTTAGTTGTCTGCACTGATAGCCAGGCCGTTATAGTTCCTGTCACAAACATTCCATGGGCATTCTGAATGTGCATCACTGCAGAGCTTAATGCAATGTAGATCGACACCGCACCACTGAACATTCTAGCCTTGGCTATAACGCGACCGTCATCCTATTCGGCCAAGATAGCCGGTGATTCATTGATCTCCACCTCGCGACTCAGGCAAACCTTTGGCTTTATCATATTTCTAAAACGGATTTGCCACCATAAATAATCGATGCTTGAACACACATCGGGTTGTCTTTAATTCCGGTGGATTCCGCGTTACGTTTTGAGTTCCATATCCGGATTTATACAGCTTACTTTCTTTCCAGTCTAAAATCCAATGGTTCCGCTTCCGTCAAATCCATTTGAATCAAATCGCTGATTATGACCTTCTTAGTATGATCCCTGTCCTCGTCGCTTTTCTTTTGGCCGTTTGTTGTTGATTGATCGTCACTTAGCCATTTGCCAGGGTTGATAGCAAATATTTCCATTATTGACGGCGAAAACATAAACAATGAATAGCGGTGGCCGAAAGAAGTTAATTGACTGAAATATAAAGTGTATGTTGGTTTTACAAAGATTGCCCGATCAGTAGCCCGATCTTTTTGAAAGATTTGAAATCTTTTGAAGATTTTAAATTGATCAGATTGACCGACCCCTTGCAGTTTTCCCATAGGTTTTCTGTCAAATTTACGTCAACGCATCCGCAACGTACACGCTCGTTCAGATCTACTCTAAATAGAGTAACTTTCACTGGAGTTTCGTATTACCATGCTAAATGTCAAAAAACTGAGTAACTTTGATATAAGGAAACTGAGTAAATACTACTCTGATTGTAGCAGCGCTATGATTATATAAATAGAGTTATTACAATTAAGCTGTCAAGAAGCTGAAAAAAACGTGGTTGAGTCGACCAAAAGTTATCAGGATGGATGGCTGTATGTTGTAATCCAACAATTATTTTCGCGTCAAAGTGCCTAATTCATTCCATGACCCAACAAACATCAATACTGAATAACTGTATGTATGTTTGTCAATGCAATAGATCTAAGAATTGGTCATGCAGTGACGAAAAATACCCGACACGGAATAAAAAAAACTGTGTGTCCAAACCGATATGGAGAAAATTCGTTCAACTTTTTCTTTTAGAAAGCCGGAATAATTTCTCCAAATCCAAATTTCGTTTGAAGAAAGCTTGATTTATTCGACACTGATGTTTGTTGGGAGTACAATCAACGCATGAAATTTGCAAATTCAAAGTATTTCGACTCTTCCCGTTTCGACTGGACGGTTGTCGGAAACAATCAACAATTTTCATTCATCAAAATCTTCCTGGTGCAGTTGAAAACCGGAATATAGCGAGTCGCGCCAATCGATTTTACTCCCGTTCTATGAATTCAAACAGTGGCGCATCTGAGTCGCGCTATGTATGTGCATCAGATGCGCCATACAGCTATAGATGCGCCATTGTTTGGACTTATGGAACGGGAGTAAAATCGATTGGCGCGACCAGTATATTCAGCTTTCTTTTCGATGAATGAATCGTCGCGTAAAATTAGATACTGAGTTAACGTTAACTCAGAATTTTGTCCAGTGACCATGGTTAATCAGAATTAGAGTAACTCTTTAGCTACTCCCAATTAGGGTGGTTCGAGTTTCAACAAAGAAACCGAGGTCATTTTCTACTCGGTTTGTAAATACAAACATACGTGACTTCAGTAATGTTTACTCTAGCTTCGACAGGGTGATCTAGTTAATCAAAAATGAGTAAACTTCGATTACTCTAATTAGGGCGGATTCCGCTTTTAACGAAACTAAGCACGTTTTTTACTCAGTTTAGAGTAATTACAAACGAGCCGATGTATGAATTGATGGGTGGCCCTTAACATTTGAAAAAGGTGAAACTAGCATTGATGTCATCCTGAGAAAAACTCAATCAAATTTTCTGTAACGAAAATATAAAATTATTTCAAATTAGAAAGAAATTACGGTCTTATTTTTGTACAATGCCGCTTGTGATGAACCTTTCTCGTCAGTTAAAAGTAATTAAGCATTTATCTATCTTCTCTTAGCTGTCGTTTTAACATGTCCACCTCGTCCCCTCCCCCGTAATACCGCTTCTGTTGTATTGTTACAGCTTAACACAACGCAACATCTACGCCAGTCCAACAGCAACAATTTCGCATCGCTAATCTGCTGTTGAAAGCTAACGTTAAGATTCCTTCCTTCCTAAAAAGAACTCGGCTCCGTTATGCCTATGGCACTTGAGCCTCACAAATAAACACGTAAGCTAAAAAAAAGCATTTATCTATCCGTTTTTATACAAAAAAAAACATAAAAACGAATTCCGCCTTTGATTTTCTCAAATTTTCATTAGGCCCTTTCGGTTTTGTACCTTTTGTTTGACAAACTTTCAAATTGGCCCCACTGGGTCCTCCCTTAGCTCAGTTGTGCTGATGTGCTGCATTCTTAGTACCCTGGAGCTGTTGAAAATAAAAAAATAAGATGGATTGATCTCTTTTCAAAGAATTCTGGATGCAATTTATTCTCTAAAGTAAAGAAAACAGCAATTTTACAGCAAAAATTACTGAAAATACGAAAAAGTTTTTTTTTTTGCATCAACGCAAATCCGTCAAACAGTTTCGCCCTTCCGCTTACCCCCAGAATGAAGGGCGCAACAAAGCTCATAACAGTTATCAACATAAAATCAATTACGCCTTTTTGTTATTATTAATAATATGATGATAAAAAAATATTTAAGATTTGGAGAAATTTTTTTATAAAATAGGGCTCTGGCTGTCCACTTGAGCATGAGCATGATTAACCGCCCACGGATGCAATTCCGTTATTGCCAGATCAGCTGTATTTGCACAAAGAACCAACAGATGATGCTTGGGACTAACATACATCTTCAATGTGTAAAAACTGGTGATCCATTATGAAGCAACACCGGCGCCGACCGTGTCCGAATGCTGGTCAAGTAGCCAATGGGAAGGAACGTGTTGACATGATACTCGCTTTTTAGGAAGCCGAAAATCCTCTGCACTTCCACGAGAAATCACTGGGATGTTGGATAGTTGAAGATAGGTTAGCAGCCGGGTTCGTTTTGGTTAACGATACGCTGAAAAATCCAATGTTACTGAAAAGAGACAAGCATAACTAAAACAAAACAAAACCAAATAGACAAAACAAAATAAAACAGGATATAAGATATTGTCTTCAAAATATGGTATCAATAAATTATTTGTTGCTTTGCAAACCAGCTCTCCTCTATATCCTAGATGGCCAAGTCCTGCTGGACCGCAGCTGCTGCCGTCGGCACTCGTCCACATCAACCCGGCCGTCGCCGACGTGTCGGAAACCTTCCGCTAGCAACATGATATCTGTGTCTAATACACTCTTCTTGCACTGATTAATTTACAAACTTATCCTGAACACCGAATCAAAATTCACTTTGGCACGCACGGTTGTGGTATTTTCTTTCTAAAATCTAGTTCTAGATACTGGCACTTGGTTGCAGGAAAATATTATGGTTTCAGTTGAAAACCGAATTTATCGACTAGCGACAATCGATTTTACTCTCGTTCTGTACGTTATACCTAATGTCGGAAGTAGTGCGCTGGACGGCGCATTTGATCCGCGATACAGCGTACTACTTCCGACATTAGGTATAACGTTACCAGAACGAGAGTAAAATCGATTGTCGCTGGTCGATAAATTCGGCTTTCAACTGAAACCATAATATCTTCCCCCACAATACCCGCGAACGATGACACTTTGGACTCGCTTGAGGAAGAATCACCAACACACAACAGCGCAATTGAATGTATGCAGTTTTTATTTCTAATGAATCGCAAGTACGGCACGATCCCTCGACACGCAACACTCTTCTAACTTCAGCTCACCGGAACCAATTGCACACGCACACTAGTAATCCGTGACGCGCGACGAGCTGTTACTGCCGCCGCCGTCGTGCTACATAATACCGTTGTGTTGTTGTTGCCGCTGATGCGATGCAAACTACTGCCAACACACACACAACCACGTTACCTCTCTATCTTTACGTTTTGATGAATCGCATCCAGGGTGGGCGAATGAAAACAAAAATCCAATCCGCCAAACTCACACCAACAACACTGCACTTCTCCCAAAAAGTGCAAACGCAAGCGACAGACTGAGAGAGCGCTATCAGCTCAGCGCGAGAGGGAGAGGTTGAGCGAAAAAAAAATCAGCAAGAAAACTTCTCTTCAATGCCAATGGAGGCTGAGAGCCAAACAAAAAAACACTTTTCCAAACTTTTTAACGATGGAAAATATCACTTCCACAACGTACGCCATTCCCACTAGCCACTAGAACACTTTTCAGGCGTTTTCGAGTGCGATTTCACCCGCACTTTACGGACTTTTTCGTGAGCACAGGGTCGATGTGTTTCTGTCAGTTTCCGAGTCTAGCCAGCAGTTCAATAGGACGCTGGCTGTCCACTCCAATGAAAAACTCAATTTGTTCATGTTTGTCAGTTTCGCCCTTTTGAAATATTGGCGCCGAATTTGATTTTTCATCGGTGAAAATATTCGTAAAATTTACACTAAATTGGTAAGCAAGTTGGTAACCCATCCAGCATTTTACGAGTGCTAATGGCCGTCTCGGTTGAGCTCGGTTTCTCTTAGGGAGCAAGCTATTTGACGTTTGGCTAAGGCCGTTTGACAGAGAATCGATCAAATCTTATCGATTAGCTGTCAAACTCGTGTCAAACGACCTACACACTTAGAAAATTTTGCAGTGTTCGGTAATTTTTTACCGAACTTTCAACAGCTGAACAGTTCGGTAAACCGATTTAACGGAATTCGGTAAAATTTGACAAGTTCCGGTAATTTTTTTACCGGAATACTGTAAAATTTCACCGAAATCCGGTAAATCGGATTACCGAACGTTCAGCTGTTGAAAGCTCGGTAAAAAATTACCGAATACTGTAAAATATTCTAAGTGTGTAAGCCAAACGTCGAATCGCGTGCTCCCTACCAGAAACCGAGCTCAACCGAGGCGGCCATGAGTACTCGTAAAACACTGGATAAATAAGTAAACCTTGTACCACTAAATTGGCAACCCATAAATGAGTATAACCTTAATTACTGTTAGTTAACCATGTGTTTCCAAACATTGGTAGAGCGACCTTACCCATAAATGAGTATGTGCACTTCTCCGCGATTACTGGTAAAGTTCATTCATTTGTGTATACTCGGTAAACTCGATAGTATTTTTGGTCAGTGTTGAGTTTTCATTGAAATGGGTGCACCCACACTGTAACCGGTCAGAACCCATTAATGGGTAAAATATCACCCATTTCGAACTTAAGTAGGTTAACTCATTTATGAGTATGTGCATGAGTATGTGCACTTCTCCGCGATTACTGGTAAAGTTCATTCATTTGTGTATACTCGGTAAACTCGATAGTATTTTTGGTCAGTGTTGAGTTTTCATTGAAATGGGTGCACCCACACTGTAACCGGTCAGAACCCATTAATGGGTAAAATATCACCCGTTTCGAACTTAAGTAGGTTAACTCATTTAGGTCCGATTTCTTCACCTCCGCTTAAATTGTATACCAGGTTTACCCATATAGTTGAACCTGGTTTAACGCTTAAGTGGAGGTGAAGAAAACAGCCCTGAATGGGTAAAACGATTTGACCTATTATTGGGTGAAGTGCTTGTACGTCAGGCTTTCGGGTATTTTTTACCCATTTTTCAAAATGTTTGTTATTTGGGAAATGGGTATGAAATACGAATTTTTCAAAATGTTTTTTATTTGCGGATTCTACGTGATTTGTTTATAATTGTGATATGGAATAATTAGCATAAGAATATGCTTTGAATAGAATATGACATAGTAGATCGCAATAACTGTATTTATTTTTGTATTTGTGTATTTATTCATAACGACAACCCTTTAACCTCTCAGGCATGCTAAATTTCGTTCGGGGGTTTCACATCGGCAAATATTCCGGCGACGTTTAAGTGGTCCATTGAAGCGGTCAGCACATCCTTTTCATCGAAAGAGATTCCTATATCCAAATATATCCGATAAGATTTAAATGATGTTGACGCAAGTGTTGACGTCAACTTGATGAAAGCTTGGGTTTTACGCTTCAGAAGTGACACATACTCAGAAGTACGATTCTTCTGATGAAAAATGAATATGAATTATTTATTATATTAAATTATTAACGTACCTCTCAGTTTTTCAAAGCAATCGCTGTTTAGTTTAACGTTCAGTTCTTCCATATTTTTCGCGTTTTTGTGAACTGGATCCCACGAAGTTTTTTTATTTTTCGAATAGCGCACTTTCAATTATACAACGCGAGCCAGGAAAATGCTAAGAAATATTTTACCCATTAATGGGTAGAAAAATACCCATCTTCTGGTCTCTCATTGAAAATATAAAATGGGTCTTTAGTATGCATTATATTGATTTTAAAAGTACCCATATACTATCAAAACAGCTTCATATACCATCACAAAATGGGTACCTTTTTACTCATTAATGGGTGCTGGCCGGTTACAGTGCATGGGTATATTATTACTCATTAACGTGGTTATTCAAGTTGGCGTGAGCGTCAAATGACGTATTTATTAGAAATCAGAAACCTTATAAATTCTTCAAATTCAATCGCCTCTTCTGTCGCCTTTCACGCGCTGTGAAAAAAATAATACAAACGTTTCCGCCGTGAATTTACCTTTATTTTCTGTGATTTGATAAGGATCAACCTCGAAATGGGAAAACTGGAACTGCTGCAGTGTTTAACCGGCCACAAAGGTCGCGTCTGGGGGGCTGGCTGGTATCAAGGAAACATATTGGCGACTTGTGGAGAAGACAAGACCATCCGCATCTGGGCCGAAGATGCAGGCCAGCGGTGGGTGGCGAAAACTGTTTTATCCGATGGTCATACCAGAACCATTCGGGAT
Source organism: Aedes japonicus (assembly GCA_034211315.2). NCBI lineage: Eukaryota > Metazoa > Arthropoda > Insecta > Diptera > Culicidae > Aedes > Aedes japonicus. The sequence continues at coordinate 28,278 of JASCZW010012483.1, forward strand.
GTTGCATGGTCCCCGTGCGGTCAGTACCTAGCGTCTGCCAGTTTCGATGCAACCGTTGCTATCTGGGATAA
>JASCZW010012484.1:0-28336 GCA_034211315.2 Aedes japonicus
CCACAGAAGGACCTTCTTCGGAACTTGGTGTGGGTGATATATTTGACGTCACGCTTGTCGGGGACGTAAAATACCCAGTCCCCTGCCACCGCTGACGTCTCGTCATCAGTCACCAGTCGCCTCGACTGACGCTTTCGCACTGCCTGCTGCTCAGACGCAGCCGGTTTTGATTGACGCTTCTCGCGTAACAATATCAATCTGGCTCAGGCATTTCTTCACCATTTGGCCGATTACGGCACTTTACGGTCGTCGCAATATTGTCGGACGACCTGTACCAGGCTTCAGTTCGACGTTATCGCCTGTCTTCAGAAGGGAACTTATGTTTTGAAAGCAGGATCGGCTATATCCGGCGGATACGAAGTGCCTTCACGGTGGCCAACATCTTCGCCCCGGAATGGAGTAATTGCGTGCCTTTTTCTGCCATGGTTGCTGCAAATGAACTGACAACCAGTTCAGTTCAGTTTTGTTCTCGTACAACATAAGGTTGCTACGATTGGCAATGTACATAGATGCATCCATTACCAGATGGCAGGGTAATCGAATAAAAATGCTAATATCAGTCCATTTTTTCTAGTGCTTTTCATCGTGTTTTAGCCTGAACCTCGTTTGTGATATTTATCGATGTTATAGATGCACCAATTATTAAATAAACTTTGTTCACACTTTTTAAACAAAGCTGATCAAAATTCCTACACACTTAGAAATTATGAATTTTTCTACGAGACGTAATTCATGTTTGTAAAAATTGGGGATCTTTAAAGAAAGATTTCGTGTAAAAACTATGTCTCTTAAAACCCGATACATACGCAATTCGACGAAATATGTGTTTGATTGCAGTTATCTTCTCTCATCTCTTTCGATTCATTCTTATGTGTTTAAGGACGCTTGCATGTGTCGGTCTCAGGGACTGAAATTTTACATGACATTTTGGTAGTGTGCATATTCAGGAAAGCTCTTAGCAAAACACTAAGCCGAAACTCAATAAAACTATCTTAAATGGTCACAAACTTGTAACGACGTAGAAAAATAATACTGAAGCTTATTCCAAGGATTCAGATTTAATTTGATAACACGCTTCCGATCTGTATATTCACGACTCTTCCTGCTTTGAGAACACATTTGACACAAAAACACAATTAGTGCGTTTCTAAAGGGCTCAACAAAAAAAGTTACAAATAATGCATTCGAGTTATATTGACCCGGATTTGATTTAACAATTTCTCGATCAATCTAAATTTCAATTTTTATATACTCAAAATAAGCGTTGAATACGGCAAACATTTTTTGGGTTGAGGCGGAACTGGCCGTTGAGAATCTGTGCCGACGGATCGAATGTTGTCAATTTATTAATAAGAACCTTTTGATATCCGGCTCTCTTGTCCACAATTCTCTCTACTCCGGCTCTCTTGATATAATTTCCGTCGAATTGATATGTCGCACGTCTAGGTTATGTTTAAATTTGGCCCTTTTTACGGGACATCCGGAACTTTTACGAGGTAACCATTTCGTATCTGAATCTCTTGAACTGTTATTATGGGTCCTATGAATTCTGCAAAATTAGATATGTCACATGACTAGGTTCTGTTGAAACCATTATTTGGCCACTCGCTCTCGTGTCCACACTCTTAAAAGTAATTAAAACTCACTTGTGCTGTAATTGATAAAATTTCGTGTCATGTAAATCGATAAATTGCTAACATTCAAGTGCAAATAGATGCAAATCCTACACTTTTGTTTCGGCACTTGAAAGTAAACACAATATAGTTCAAAATAGTGTCTTGTTATGCGAATTATGCATTTAAAAGCTGAAAGCACGGTTCACTGCGTAATTAATTGTGTTTGCCTTCTACTGTCAGTTTAGAAGTTTTCGACAACACACAGTCTTGCATTGGCCGGTATTGACAAAGCAAGCCACAGTAGATCTTTCCTCAGTCACAGTATTTCTCATTTCATTACTGCTTCACAACATTTAAAGTTAAGAAATGCACATATTTTCACCGTTCTTTTAAAACAATATAATTACAACCTATGACCAAGTTGACGATAGGAGAAATCTTTGGTAGACTGTTATAATTTTTAAAGGACATTGGTTAGAAAGAAACTTTCAAAGTTCTGTGTTATCTTATGCACATAAAGGTAATGCTAGATTTTGCAAAAATTAATGGAACCTTTCATGTAAATTTAAATCAGATAACGCCTGAATCTATTCTGTTCTATGAAAAATTTCAAACATTGTTGTATGGCGTATGAAAGAATGCAAACAATTTCGTTATTTACGTTTCCTTTGGCTTGGAATTAATAAAGAGCAAATTCTACGCGCTTGTTAAAGCTCATTATTTTTTCTGTTGAGTGGTCCGAAAAGAATACTTGAATAATACGGTTCTTTAGTTTGAAATTTTGAACTTCAAATCTGAATCATATTAAATTTATTATTCTATTTATTATCTTATTATCTTATTATATTATCTTATTTATTATAAATTATCTAGATTCATCTATGAAAACAATAAAAATCTGTGACTAGAATTTACGATATGACATTTAAAATTACGTGTTCATGTTTTGGTTTGAGGACATTTTTAGCATGACGTTAATTTAATTCGTATTTGCCGCTTCGTTTGGATGCATCTAATAGAACCTTGTTGTAGAGGAAATTTTCTACATGTGCATTCATTTTGATAAACTGCCCTTGAAAATTTTGATATGACGTACGACTAGGTTCCGTCATAATTTGGTTACATTTACGGGGTATCCTAAATCTGTCTTACAATGTCTTCGGATGTCCAATATGATCCTGACAAGGTTTCATGGTATCTAAACTGAAAATTTACTAGCTTTCATTAGTTTCGTAAAAAGGGATTTTGTACATAAAACAAATGTCTCGTATATTGTTAGAAACATACACATTGCCTTTTATCTTGTGAAATGCTAACATCACACCTTTTTGTTCAATGCATGAAATGAATTTCGTGTAGACCAGCTGCTTCTCTTTCATGAAGCTCATGCGTGATGGTGTTGCTGCTGGGATGGACGAGATTAATTTATTCATCCCAAAATAAATATTAACGCGCCGTTGAGACTTCTAATTTCATACTCATTATTCAAGTATCTTCTCACGGTTCACCATGGGGTAGCGAGATCAACCACGGATTTACTAGCAGCTCTTCCCAAAAATGCAGGATCAAATCTCATCTCAGAAACAAAAATCGCTGGAGAACTCCACATGTTTGCGTTTTTTTTTTCATGTACATTTCGAGTCGGTATTGTAGATCTGTCAGTTATTCTTGCAACCACCAGAGAGACGTTTTTTTTTAAATTTATAACAAAATATTTGTCCCTTTTGGTATTGTTTTCGTACAATGCACAAATATTCTTTCTATGTAAACAAATGCTTCGTGCTTTTGACAGTTGCGCGTGTGCCAATAATTACGAAAGAAGCTTCATACAAAGTACAAATCAGTTTCGTTGCAGAAAACAACGAAAAGATTCGTAATACAAACTAAAATTAATTTTCAGTGTAATCAAAATCCGGTTGCACACTCCAAGATATTTATCAGTCAAAAAAAAAATCAAATTAGTTCAATTTGGCATCGGTTTCGGTAGACGGCACAATCATAAAAAATGTCTAAATTAAAATTGCAATACTCACAAATGGCTATCACTTGTTTGCCTTTAGGGTGAAATGTTCGTTTCTTAGTTTCCTAATAAGGTTATAAGTTCTGTTTGTATTGTTTACACCCTGTAAATTTCATTGAAAAGTGCGGCAAAGTTATTGAAATGGAGTCGGATAAGCAAAGGATTCGCGACGAAATTTCGCACACGAGTTTTGAAAATCGAAGGGCTTGGTTCGAGTAAGATTTGTTCGCGAAAATCGGATCTTTCAATCGGAAAAAAAAATTTCAAGAATTCCCAAACCACGTAGACTTATTTTTGAAAGTCGCCCACCCCCCTCTCGTAGACTTTTCAACATACATTTTTTTTGAAATGTTATAGGAGCGTAGACTTTGACCCAAGCATGGGAAAATCGGTTCACTATTCGCTCATTTCTCACTCACACGCATAAACATTCAGAAGTGAGCGTTACCACGTTTAAATTATTCCGATTCTATTTAGCTTTCATTCTATTCGTAGAAAACAGAATTGAGCAAAACTGGCATCTGATTGTACAGCGAATGAATCGGACGGTAACAGTGCGGACGATTTCTCATTGCCTATTTTTTACCCGCTGAATCATTAACGATTGCATTCAGTTTGATTCAGCTGAGCGAGATTGATTGAATCACACTCATTTCTTCAAATCGTACCTTAAACATCATTTAAGATTTCAAATAATGATCTAACATAATGTTAAGCAATCTAATGCAACAAAAAAAAACATAAAGCGTCATTTTAAACCGTATCTCTGCTCTGATCCTTCCAGCTGATTGCATTCACTGAGTCAAAATAATCTCATTCGGTGTATTCAAATCGCTTACGTTCAGTGGCAACGCTTTCATTCAATATAACATCTAGCTGAAAATTTGTTTCGCATGATTCTGTTTTCCTGGTTTATTCTTTCTACGATGTTCGTTTTCGAGGATTCGTGTAGAATCGTTTGATAGGAAACGACACACTCGTTCAGTATTCTGTTAGCAAATGAGGGTTGCTATTTTAATTTGGTAGTGCTCATGCGAGTGAATGAGTTTTCCCATGCTTGCTTTGACCTAGCCCCCCTTTAGTACAAATCGAAACACAACAGTGCTGGCTAGCATACTCTACAAATAGTAGAAAGAAAATTGTAAAGGTTATGATATGAATGCAAGAGAAGGTAATCAAAGAAAGTCTCTTAATGTTAGATGCACCCTAATGAAAAAAGTCCCTAGGAATGTTTGTTCCCAGAGCAAAATCGTACGATCCTCTGTATACAACAATGTGGATTTGTATAACGGGACTCTCCGAGTCAATACCACTTACCTTAACTCGAACCTTAGCATCAACTAGTTTTTTGGTAGCCTTCAAAACCGGCAAATATCAGCATTTCTTCTTAACTTTCAGGATCATCTGTTTCGTCGGGATCCATTTTCATAGCCGATTCCGTTAGAAGCTATCGCACTTTCACTCGCGATAAATTCCTAAACGAAAAATCTCACTTCATAAATTTACAGAAAAAAATTGGCAGCGAACGAAAACACTTTCGCGTGTAATCAGAGTCTACTGCGATCTCCGGTGATGGATTATTATTGTTTTCCAATGAAAAACAAATCCGCTTGCTATACTTCTGTGTACAAATCAATTTATATTACTGTCAAACTGCTGGTGTCTGCACAAGGATCCTAAGGCCGATCCCAACGCTGTTCTACTTTGTATGGGCTGTTTTAGTTGACAACTAGAACTGAAACACACACTTTAGAGATTATAATGAAACCGAGATCCGCACAGCCGATCCTCTCGGTTTCTCGTATGTTTGCACGATACATCTCAGTATTAGGTCAAACTCGAAACTCATATAGTTAGCCGGGAAGATGTGGTGTTTGTGTCAAATCCGGGACGCGTCCCTTCAGTCAGCAAAACTGGAGAGCCCACACTGCCAGGACCGGAGTGAATTCGAGGTTAACAAGTCAGAAGAGCAATGCCGGTAATGAGCGTCACGACTGCAAAAGCAGATGAACGTGGTTACCGTTCATGTTACAGAAACGACAGAGTATCATTCTGAACCTGGCCAATGTTTTTCAAATGATTTCTACTCGCGGCAATGTCCGGTTACTAGGCCAGTATGAAGTAACAGAAGAACTCTCCTTTTGAGCTCCAGAAGCTTTTTACTGATTGTAACATTTGGAATTATAAACCTTTTCGCTTGAGAACACTTTGTGGTGACCAACTAATTGGTCATCACCCTTTGCTTTTCCCAAGATTTTAATTCCATTTTTATGGCATGATATACCGGAGAATGGTTCTGGGTCAATAAACTGTGCATTTGAACCTTGTTTAGCAAGCTCGTCTGCCTTTTCATTGCCTTCAATGCCACAGTGTCCCGGAACCCAGAATAAATTCACCGAGTTCTCTTGGCACACCTTTCCGCAATGAAAGAATGCATTCCCAGACAGGTTTGGATGTACATTTATAATTACTTAACGCTTTGAGTGCCGCTTGGCTGTCTGTAAAAAATACAAATATTTGCATATCTATATTTTCTCTTCAGACAAACGTTAACACATTTATTATAGCAAATGTCCCGTTTTATGAATTCTGTAATGGGATAGCAATTCAGTGTTTTATCAACCAAAACAGCAGTTCTTGGACGTACTCTGATTTTCATCATAGAACAACTTACAGTCCTGTGTTTGAATACCCAGTATTTTTCCTTTATTAGTCCATGGCTCTTGAATTAGTACCACGCCCAGCTCCTCTTTTCTAAACCTCCGACTCATGACAGCAGATGTTCCTTTTGCATGATGGAGGTTCACCTGCAGGAACTTAGTTGATTTCATTTCTAAGGGTGGCACGCTCTTTCTTGCTTGTGCGGGGAGCGATAGACCCATCGATGTTTTTAATTGTCAGAGCAATAAGCTCGGCATTTACGTATGGAGTAAAATACCCAGTTACACCTTTAAGCCAGTTTGCTGTAATTTGATCCTTGCTTTCAAGAGACAAATCACCTTGCCTGTAGCTACATTTTGTAAACTTAGATTTTACGTCATGTCTTTGCTCCTCTACTTTTTGTAGAGGAGTTTCTTGCAGAGCATCGAGCTGCACTGTCAAAATTTTGAGTTTTGGATAATCGTTAATGATTATTCCACTCTTTACCATTTTTGCCGATTGACCTCGATTTAAATAAAAGCAAACTCATCCTAATTTTTTTATTTTATTTTTTTTTTGCTTCCGCTTATATTTTTTTTTTTTAATTTTAAAAATTATGAAAATAGTTTTATATTTGCGTTTATTAGTTTCGATTTCACTTCGGCTTCAGTGAAACTAGCATCACTGGTATTTTATTACTTTCACGCAACAATATTTATGCGCTAGCTTTTAAGCAAGTTTGAAAGCTTCCCATGCACGTTCGAAAGCTCCTTATGCAAGTTCGCAAGCCAAACTTGCATCCAAGTTTGCAATGAGATCTTATTCAAACCAAGTTGAATAAAAGTTTATTCAAGCTTTTAATGCAATAGCCTTCTCTTACTTGCCGCGTTTTATTTTCTTTTCTTTTTCCACTTTTCTATATGGCACACAGTTTATAAAGGATAAATACCTTTTTACACTGGATTTCACCTGATACACTTAACTTTTGTCACCGGTATTGTTTCGACTATAATTTTTTCATCACTTTCGATTTATTGATTCGTTATGCACTTGAAAAGCAGAAATATACATTAGCACGAAGACAAAAGTAGTGTAAACACATCCAGTGATGCCAAATTTTTCCATACGACTTACTCCACTTGCGAATGAAGACAATATGGCGCATGGCGGATAAAAATAAAAAGCCTTGGCTTACAACACTCGGCATGACAGGCAGCTGAGGTTTGTGTTTGGTTAACGTTTGTGTTCGGTTCCTAGTGTTGCCGAAAAACGGTTTAACAATGAAGTTACCCGATATTTCAGTTTCAAATGATGCTGAGACTCGGCATCGTTCGATTTTTTGCCGAGTTATCCGTAAAATATGAAAATGCCGAGTGAATTCAGCTAAAATGTTCAACCGAGCTCGTGAATAATTTTAAGTGTGCAAACCATTTCCAATGCGGTTTTACTTTTCGAGCAAATTTTTGTAATGGATTTACAGCTGCTCGACAGCTCTGTTCTATTTTCACCGCGATTTCAAACACAGATGCTACATTGTTTTCAATTGGCCAGCTGTTATGACTGATGTTATGATTGTAATTGACGTGTTTTAGTTTTATTTTTGAGAGTTCCAAATTTTAAAACTGGCAAGCTGTTTGCAGCAAACATGAAACTCAGCATTAGGATCAGCTTTATATTAATTGAAAGGGCGGTCAGCAAGAATGAGATAATGCTGCCATCACCATCTCAGAACTGTAATGATCATCGCTAGGAAGTACTAGAGGATTTTCAAAAGTAATTTTGGGCTGCATTTCCACTGATCTGGAAACACTTGTGTGCTTCTTTCCAAAATGGTAAAGAACCAGACCAGTCCTGGGTGCTGATAGTTGAACTTAAACTATCTCAAGGTTTTGCCAGTGCCCAGTGATCGCAAGTTAAAAACCTGCATTAATCCACCGATGGTGAGACTGAACCCTTCTTACATTTCACCAGAATTACAAACTCAAATGTGGGCAATATTGTACTGGATACATATGTTCATCAGAAATTCCAAGAAGATTCAGAAATATTCAATATGCCATACATTCAGTTTATAAAATGAACTTTTTGTCAATCCTGAACGTATTGCTCAGGATTGAACAAAAATTAAAATATTTCCATTAATAGTCTTTAATGACCTGTGTTTGTTAGTTATATAAAAGGAGAAATTACATAAATATTAGAAATTTCATATGATCAGTCCATAGCATGAATTATTACACAATCCTAAGCCTCAATTTTGATTATCGATATGGATTCAAGATGCTTAATAAGTACATATTCGTTGAAAATAGTAAATGGAGGCTTTGTGTAATTTTCGAATATACTCGTTGCAGTTGAAAACCAGCCACTCGAGCCAATCGATGCTGCTCTAATTCTATACAGTAGCATAGTGTGGCTAGTCCGCTGTATGTGCTATACAACGCTCCAGATACGACACAATAGAATGCAAGCGGCATCGATTGGTGTGATTGGTCTTGTTCGGTTTTGCACTGCAACGAGTATATTGTCATCTCACAATTATGTGCTCTCAGGTATTGTTTTGGTCATATCTCCATGAAGAATTATCCAATCATAATGAAATTTTGACCAGTTATTTGGAAATATCATAGCTTTGATTTGACACCAACAAAACTAAAATCGGTACACAAATAGCTCAGTATGTAATCGGAGACTAAACTGTTTGATTACTATTATAATAGGCCTTCAAGTACTGTTTCGTTCATATCTTCGTAACGAAATGTCCGAATGAAAAAAATCAATAACGTTCTATGGGAATGTTGTAGCTTCCATTTGCCGTCAACAGAACTGAAATCGGTTCACAGATGGCTGAGAAACCGATGTGACATTATTTGTAACGCACACACACACATACACACACACACACACACACACACACACACACACACACACACACACACACATACATACACACAGACATGTGCTCAGTTCGTCGAGCTGAGTCGAATGGTATATGACACTCGGCCCTGTGGGCCTCGGATAAAGTCGAGTTTTCAAGCGATCTTAATACCCTTCTATTGATGTAAGAAGGGTAAAAGGGAAGTTAACATAATGAAATTTTGAACACTTATTTGGAAATTTTATAACTTTAATTTGGCGTTAACAAAGCTTCAATCCTGAGCTTCAATTTTGATTATCGATATGGATTCAAGATGCTTAAATAAGTACATATTCGTTGAAAATTGTAAATGGAGACTTTGTGTAATTTTCGAATATACTCGTTGCAGTTGAAAACCAGCCACTCGAACCAATCGATGCTGCTCTAATTCTATACAGTAGCATAGTGTGGCTAGTCCGCTGTATGTGCTATACAACGCTCCAGATACGACACAATAGAATGCAAGCGGCATCGATTGGTGTGATTGGTTTTGTTCGGTTTTGCACTGCAACGAGTATATTGTCATCTCACAATTATGTGCTCTCAGGTATTGTTTTGGTCATATCTCCATGAAGAATTATTCAATCATAATGAAATTTTGACCAGTTATTTGGAAATATCATAGCTTTGATTTGACACCAACAAAACTAAAATCGGTACACAAATAACTCAGTATGTAATCGGAGACTAAACTGTTTGATTACTATTATAATAGGCCTTCAAGTACTGTTTCGTTCATATCTTCGTAACGAAATGTCCGAATGAAAAAAAAATCAATAGCGTTCTATGGGAATGTTGTAGCTTCCATTTGCCGTCAACAGAACTGAAATCGGTTCACAGATGGCTGAGAAACCGATGTGACATTATTTGTAACGCACACACACACATACACACACACACACACACACATACACACACACACACACACATACATACATACACACAGACATGTGCTCAGTTCGTCGAGCTGAGTCGAATGGTATATGACACTCGGCCCTGTGGGCCTCGGATAAAAAGTCGAGTTTTCAAGCGATCTTAATACCCTTCTATTGATGTAAGAAGGGTAAAAAAGTATATTCAAGTTAAAGGTATATTTAAGACACAACTACTAATGTTACACGGTATGTTTCTCTCGTCGCAAACATGCCCTACGGTCAATTTTCAACTACTTCTATTCAGTTTCACAACCTGCCGTGCTGTTACGGATCTATCAATACTTTCTCTTCACATCTTTGGTTCTAGCAGAAATTGCTGTCCACTCCAAGGGCTGCATGTTGATAAGCAGATATTTTTTTAAAATAATCATGACGAAACCCAAAATAACGCCGCAAAAATGGCAAATTCATTAAACTTGTTTTCAGAGACTTCATCATTGCTCCATACGCTGAAAATTTAGGGATAGTGTACTGCAATTGTTTTAATTTGATAAATATGTCTTAACAAATCAGTTTGAGCTAAGCCCAGTATCGAAAAAATGTCAGGTGGTTTGCCATGTGTTAAGATAGATCTGTTCAGACAGATAATGCTAGTGGAGACACCGGGTAACCACTAAGAGACAGTCAAAACAAATCACGAATTGAAGAACGCATGGGTCAATGTACAAAAACTTGTCAGCACTAATGCTGAACGAAATCTCATGGAGGGTCTTGAGAGAAGGAAGGGCATTTGGATTTGAAACGCAAGTTGAAAAAAATGAACATGACAAAACTTAGGCAAAATGTTTTATTTGATACTCTTAAAAAGTCAATAGGTGTGTTGCAAATTCCACGTCTAGATTGAACGATGCTACACAGAAAAATAATTGAGTTTTGACAAACGCGTAAAACTTCCCTTCGTTTGATTCCAAGCTAATGGAGGCGGAAACAACGAAATAGTTTGCAATCTGTCATGCGACAATGTTCGCAATCTTTCATACAGCAGGCTAAATTTAGGCGTTATCTGGCTTAAATTTACATGAAATATCTCATTATTTTCTGCCAAATCTAGCATTCCCTTTATGAGCATTAGATAACGCAGAAAATTCAATGTTTCTTTTTATCTGTGTACTCGTCACTTCCCTAGACGGAAACTCACTCCACTTTGCGGCCGACACGCTTCTTTTTCCCCTATCAGGTTTCCATGGACTAATATGACCATAAAATCTTTTCCAAATAAAGTATTTAAAACAGTTATCCGTGAATACGACCAAAAACCAAAACGCTTCATGATAAATTATGTTAAACAGTACACCTTGGCAATTTATTCGGTCATTCCAGTTGGCCCCAGAAAAGTATGTCAAGTATTTGAAAATATTTTTTTCATTATGATTCAAGAATTCTAATAATAAAAAAACCCAAACCCGACCCGGCCAAATATGGCCAGTAAAAAACGATTTCACGAAAAGCAAAGCCACCTAAAGTTAAGGACCGGGCAGCTAAATTTTTCTGGGATCATAAAACCAGGCAGGTATCGTAAAAGCGGTTCCCTGTTGTTTCCAGTAAGACCACAAGAAAACGAAACATCGTCGAACGGCATCATAAAAAAGTCATACGTTTCATAATGGCCGACCGGCCGTAAGCATTCGAGACGTAGATCTTCGACATGTGCTTTTTTTTATAATTCAATAGGGACAAAAAATGAAAGAAAAAATTTAACAGCTTTTTTGTGGACGTTGTCCTCATTAGTAACATGACCGTGAAAAGTTTATACTGCTGTGTGATCGATTTGTATTTAAATCAGTTCTAACGAATTGCATTCTGCCCCCTCCTTTCCAGCCCCCAGTGCATCCCCCCACAGGTTCGGCTACACCAAACCGGAACAACGGCGATGGTCGAAGTCCCACGAGAGCTGCGCGGGAAAGCATCAATCGCCAATCGCCGTTACCAGCAGTAGGGTAAGCCAAAAAAGAAAACTGCCATTAAGATTGGTTGATTTACATTTTTGTCCTCTACCCCCCTTTTAATCAGGCAATTCCGCTGAACATGCCGGCTATGGAGCTGGTTGGGTACAACAATCTCCTGCCGGGACCGATCGCTCTGCACAACAACGGACACTCAGGTATGATATTGGGCGGCTCAGAGAAACGAGTTTTCCATCCTTATTGACGCTCGTCTCCTTCCACAGTGTCCCTTGCCATTCCGAAAACGGATCCGGCCAAGGGAAAGCATCCGTACGTTTTCGGCGGCAAGCTGCTGAACGAGTACGAACTGGAGGGGCTACACTTCCACTGGGGTGACAAGAACAATCGCGGTTCCGAGCATGTGATGAATGACATCAGGTCAGTAAAAAAAAAATCCTAATTTGACAATGTCAAAAGTGCACCTTGGAAAGTCGTAAAACAAGCGGTTCTGATGGTAGAACGTGAAAAAACTGGGCTCAGCGCTTGAGTAGGAATAGTTATGGTTTCGGGTATAGAGGTTGGATGAATGAGTTGAATGTTTATGGAGTTTTAATGGGCGATAAAAAAAATTATCGATGGCAGAGGTGATTTTTACAACCGCACGAGCTTTTGTGATCTTGTCTCAATGTTTACACGAGGGTTTTGAGATTGATTTCAATCGTGTCAAATTTTGAATCAGATTTTTCACTTTTGACTAATTCCAAATCCGTAGAAAAAAGTTAAATGATCTCTCTGAATTTTGTTATTTTTGGTAGGATAGTTCATTTGCCAAAAACGGTTAGACCCGTTGCTATTTATTTCGTCATTAGACTGGTCTTTTCCACGTAAGACTAGTCCAAAAAACCGCAACTAAAAAAATAGAGATGACCACATGGTTGACGTAGATAACGTTCAGCCGTTTGTTACATTGAAAGAATCAAAAATTGGAAAGTTCCATTATTGACTCTTTGCTAATTTTATTTGACGGCCTTGAAAAGGGCCATAAGACTTCATTTGGTAGCCCTAAAAAATTAGTGGTGGGTTATATCAGGGATATAACCGCAAGGTTCAAGTAGGACCGCGTTGGTTTATAGTAGTAATGGTACCATTTAATTCATACGCATCACACATATCGTTGGTTAAATTGTCAATAAAATAGTTCTATAATTCTGCTATGGACCCGTCTCTTCTTATGAATTTTGCTCCATACTGCACTTTTGTGATCTTCATCATTCTGGACTATGCTATTCAACGCTAGTACGTAGCACACGAGACGAACCAAAATGATTTCATAAGGGACGAATGGCCAGTTTTCAGTGGCCCGAAATTTTATCATTGTATTAGGTAGACATGGAAACCGGTAACTGTCCGATTAGCCGGTCTTACATGACTTTGTCTCCCATACCATAACCGGGCGGACTCGTGGACGAGTGTGGACCAAAGCCTCTGTCTCATAACCAATCAGCTTAGAGCTCTGTGTACGAACAATCAGCAAACACATTCTGAGCATTATCTCGCCATGCTACATAGCTAGCGTTGATGAGTAGCTAGCTCTGTATTCATCGTGGAATGAAACTAAATGACAATACAAGAAGACAAATTCTAAACCATTAGTCACCGGTTTTTGAGGATCAGCGATCGGGAACAAAGCATATTATCAACCTGTTCATGCAGATATGTATGAGAGCGGAATTAGGTAATTTTTTAAGTAAAAAATAGAACTTCTTATATTAAATGCTCTTAATTGTAATTTCAATACAAACATTTTGAAAGTTTTTCGAATGTGAATGAAGTCAATAATTTCAGTTGTTAGCGTTCCTTTCTCTTTTGCGTAACGCTCTCGTTCTTCAAAATTTTGAAATGACACCCGATATAGAAAAGAGAAATTTAGTCCTACGGTAAAAGGTTCGTTTGGTTTGATTTGATGCTGCCGTATCCCTAGAAAGGGCGATGGTTATGTTGTCTTCGGTGATTCCTTCCTTTGTTGACTTTGAATGATGTCGATGCTAGAAGATTTAACATCCATACCTTGCGATACCACCTGCGGGTGGATAGTCATGAAGAAAATGAATGTATTTCTTGGCTCAGGAAGTACTAGCACATCGGTCCCAAGCTCTGTCCCAAGCTTAATGATTCGCCCTTAATAACGTACTTCACACCAACACACTCTCAAATATTGTGTCAAAATAACATTAATAACCGTGAACCAAATTCAAATCATTAGCTGCATATTGATTGGTGATACCACCATCAGCTGACAGCTGATTTTTTTGACTTGTATCCCGTGTTATATACACGCTAAGACCCAAATATGGGTGAAGAATACCCATAATCGCGAAAAGTGCCCATACCCATTTATGAGTACGTTACTACTTACCAAAGGGTGTCTCACTGGAATCAAGCGCAGTGAATTGCAATCAATTTGCAGTTAATTTGGAAACGAAGGGTATGTAGCTGTATTCAGCAGATGTGTCCACGGTGCCCCGATAGACCGTTATTATGAAAAATAAATGTCCATCAAAACCAAGTACATAGCTCGATTCTTGAGGTAGTTCTGTCCTTCTGGACCAATTCTTTAAAAATCCCTAGGAGGAATCTCGAGAAATCTTGATTTTAGTGTATAGCGTAAAAAAAATCAAAATATCCATATTCAAATTAATTAATATCATCAAAATACTTACATGAACGTCCGATAAGTCATCCGAGTCGATTTCAACCAGTTTTTATTTATTACCGTTATTACAATTTCAAATATTTACAACTGACTTAACTCACCAGACTGACTTAAGTACGTTTTTTATATGGGTTACTGGTTCTAGTTTGGTTTAGGTATTGCTTTCTATGCTTGATCGAATGAAAGGTAAAATATCAATTCAGTGCTGATGCATATATTGTAGAAAAGTAAACCGAGATTGATTGTAGCATAAACGTTATTGAAAGCTAAAACATGTGATTGCTGTTATAGTCGATCACAGCACTTAGTAATCGATCATTGTAAATCTGGGATGATTTAGGGGCACTGTACCGCTGCTAAATCTCGTCAAAATCCGAATGAGTCCGTTCATCCGAAGCTTGCTCAATATGTAAACCAAAACCTCTTCCGGTGTCTCTGCAGAACTCTGGAACATGATATTTAAAAAAAAATTGGTACTTCGACGTATATGGAAGCTGCAGCTTTTCCCAGTTACTGACAAAACCATCAATTGCTTCTTCAAAACCATGTTCAAGTTTGAAGGAAAAACATTTAGCGTACACTTTTTTGAAATTATTTAGAACCTGATAATTGTAACATTATTAAGAAATTGGTTAAAGATTAAGTAGAATAGCTTACCGTGACGTAATCCGAAAGATCGGGATTGTCTGCCAAACACTTGGCTGTTTTCAAAAGCGCGTGACAGGCTCTACCAGTGAACCCGTATGCCATTTGTTGATGCCTCACCTGTGCTTCGTTCTCCCACAAATCTACCCAATCTGGTGCTTTTTTCTCGAGGAACTTGAAAATCGTATTGACGACTCCAAGCGTGATGTGCAGTGGCGGAGGTGGGCAAAGCTTCAAAATTTTGTCTTCGTTGTTACCGGAAACCAAAGGAGCATGCACACAGCTTGCGAAGTTTTTTCCTTTTCTTGTGCAATTTTCCTTGATGCTTCCTTTGGTTCTCGAGATGTTATTCGATATGCCAAGTTCACTCTTGGAAGCCTCGCAATATGGACACGGGTTTTTCGAGGAGTGTGCCATTATGCCAATGATAATGTTTATAATTTTGAGGTCCCCGGCAACCAAATGATCGAGCTTGTGCAGTTTGAGTAAGACTATCCAAATCGGGGAAATATTGTCGCACTTTTCTGCGAGGTTTGGTGAAAGTGCAATGATGAACAGCTTCTTTACACCGCCATCCTTGAAGTTATTGTCAGACCGATGCTCCTTTTGTGGGGAAATCACAGATAAAATGATCTTTAAAAAGCTTCTACCCCCGTCAATTCCAACTTTCACAAGAAAATCGCCTTCAGCAGTTGGTCTTGAACGCTTAATTCTGTTTATCAGCTCAGGTCCTACCTTTCCTGTGATACTAGATAACTGTACTACTTTAAACAAATCCTTAAGCTATCGGTTCCTTTCCACCAATTACTCCCGTACTCCAGGTTCGATCTTTACTCCCGATGCGCGAATACTTTTTATCACACCTAAATAATGAATAGATTACATAACAAACACTTAGTTCTAAATAAAGTACTAATTACACAAGGTTTTCCTCAAACTCAGATTGTTCTCGGCCTTGAACTAAAACAAAGAATCTGCACGTAGATTCTTGAAATGTCCTGGATGAGAGGTATCCTTTCTGAATACAGTCGGTCTCCCACGAAGATTACGCAGAATGTATGTGCCATCTTGAAATTTTTGTTTTAAGATTAGGTGAAATTAGTAAGCTACTACCGCATCTGTAGAACTCGACCCCGACGAGGATTCTCCTTTTTTCAGCATGTTTTTCAAATTTGACATTCGGGTGAACTGAGTGCAACGGTGCCTTTTACCTCTTCCGTATTTGCTGTAGCAAGTTTCACAAATTGCTACCGCCTTAGATCCACCAACATCTTCTGTGTCTGGACTGGATCTGGGTCTTTCGCGCTTGAGTTTCTTAGCTTGTAAACCTGGAAAATTGCTTCTACCCTCACGTGTACCGGCTGCGACAAAAAAATCACATTTGCACATACCTTGGAATCGCGTGACAATTGAATTTTGGAGATTGTAATTATGAATCATGGGGATCCTTTTACCTCCCTTGCTATACTCCCCACAAGCCACACGGCATGTTCCGCAGATGACCGACGGATAAAAGTTTTGTTTGGATTCAAAATCTAGCAGAAACTTTTGGATAACAACTCTTATGCTTTCAGTTCTCGATCGAAGCGATGATACCTTCGAAAGACAGAATACGCAAACCAGATTTCTGTTTTTTTTTTCATGAAGATCCATTTTCACTCTGAACACGCACTTTTTTCACTTAGGCTTTCTGACGTTTATCGAACGAAACATTCAATTGCTGAAGCTTGACGAAGAGGCAGATTTTAACGTTTAACAGCCTACTTTGATGATCACCGGGGATGAGTAGAAGAATGCAATTTTAAATGAAAATATTATTTATTCATAATTAATTAAAAAATCACATGCTAGGCCATAAAAAAACGTACTTAAGTCAGTTTGGTAAGTTAAGTCAGTTGTAAATATTTATAATTGTTATAATGGTAATATATACAAACTGGTTGAAATCGACTCGGATCACTTATCGGACGTTCATGTAGGTATTTTGATGATATTAATTAATTTGAATATGGATTTTTTTTATTTTTTTTACGCTAAAAACTAAAATTAAGATTTCTCGAGATTCCTCCTAGGGATTTTTTAAGAATTGGTCCAGAGGGACAGAACTACCTCAAGAATCGAGCTATATACTTGAATTTGATGGACATTTATTTTTTTATAATAACGGTCTATCGGGGCACCGTGGTGTCTTTTCTGTCAAGCTGGTTTATTTCGATATGCATCCAACTACTTGCAAGAATTGAAATTGATATAATCAAATAAAGCTGATTGAATCCATGTGAGACACCCCTTGCTACTTACCCATAATTGAGTATATTTTCCCAAACAACTTTACTAAAATATGGGTAAAGTCAACTTCACCCATAAATGAGTTTGAGCTTAGCGTGTACACTAATCGGCACAAGAAAAAAATCATCATGGTGCTACAACATGAAAAACGGTATTAACGTTTGCATTAAAAAAATGGACAAAAATTCCGATTTTTCATGGATTTACCTTCACCTGCACTGACGAAACTACCCATGCAGCATCAATCATAGTAACCCATGAGTCAGCAGACAAAATTTGACAGCTCTATCAGTCGAACTCTAACCGTGATGGCAAAACAGTGAAGCAATTCCGTTCAGTAGTGTGCGCGTTCAAAGAACGGTACCCCGCCGCGTCGAAAACGGACATCGTGCGGCACTTTGTGGACACCGGAAACGCCCGTTCCGGCATCTACTACATCTTGGCACTATTAGACAACAATCAGAGCATCGAAAGAAAACCCGGTTCCAGACGGCCGACGACCTTGAGCGACAAGAAGCTCCAAAGGATACTGAAGTGGAAGCCCGAGGGAAAAATCGCTACAGCCCTGACTGCGCTTGGCCGGGAAATCGGTTCAACCGGCCAAACAGGGAAAAAGTACCTGTCGAACATGAACATACATGTCAGGAAGTGGAAGTCACGTCCACTGGTTTCGGAGCTGCAGGCAATGACGCAGCGATAGCGGCTGAATAAGATGGTCAACTCGATTTTCCCGCCGAACCGTGACGTGGCGGTGGTGATGGAAGACGAGACCTATCTCACCCTGGATAGCACTTCGTATTTTACTTCCCCCACGAGGAAGTGAGCTTCGAGGTGAAGTTCATTTCATACACCAAGTTCCCCAAGAAGGTGCTGCTGTGGCTGACAATCAGCGAGAATGGGATGTCCTAACGTCCCCCAGCTGCGTCCCATCGAGAATGTCTGGGCCAACCTGACGCGTAAGATCTACTCCAACAATTTTGTCGCGAAAACTGAGGAGGTATTGTTAATAAAACGAAGAAAGAACTCAAAAACATGCCTACGCCATGGCGAATGTTTCGGTTAACTGCCGGAAGGCCGCTCGCAAGGGCGTAGAATTTTTTGCAAGTAAGCTTAAATAATTGCCATCTATGGGAAATTTATCAAAAGCAATTATTATCTGTCCTAGCTTTTTTTTATCACCATACGAAAAAAGTCCATTTTTTAATGCAAACGTTACCACAGTTTTCTTAATTGTGTAAGCCATCTACATTTCAACATGAATATCAATTTTTTAAGTGAAGCTTTTGTCCTAGATGATAAGTCAAGATTTTATCCGGAATTATATAAATTTCTTATTGGAAAAGGATCTTGATAATTTTCAGTCTTGAAATTAAACAATTCCTAAAATAATCAAAACTAAGCACGTTACATTACATGACGCAACCCGAATAAAAATGGTGATGTAAAACATATTAGCAGACATCTTCCAAACATTAAATTTGAATGTGGGTTGTCGTATTCCATATGTATTCAGAATTCGAAGTTACGCCCTAGTACATATAAATATAACATATTTAAACTTCACATTAAAAACAAACGTATTGATGATATTAAAGTTGACATCAGAACACGTCCTATAAAACTAGAATCTGAAATTACATGAAAATCAAACGTTATGTATGTGGGAAATGTTGTGTACCTAAGACATCTAAACACATCTGATGACATTAGAATTGGCCGTTACCTTAGAAATAAACTTCATTCTACTGTAAAAGAGTGCAAGTCTATAGCATAAGAAAACTTCTTACAACATAAGAATGAAACATTACAATAGAACGATAGAACCAAAGGTCTTTGTGAAGTAAAATGTTGCATGCATAATAAGCCAGAATACATCCTGTGTCATTACAATCACACCTTGCGTTGAAATCTATGTTCTTATAGATGTAAAATGTTGTACACGTAAAATATCGGTACATATCCGAAGAGATTAGAATTAAATGTGATATTAGAATCGTATATGTTTTGGCGATTTGGTGCATGCTTACTTTATGTACTTTATTCAACACCCGAATAAAAATTTACCTTAGTCTAACAGATTATTTGGTTTTAATGTTATTATATACAACTGAAAACATCCGGAAACGATACACCGTCACGTTTTTCCACAACATCTCTTTTATTGAAAAAAAAAAACGACACTTGAAAACATATGAAAGATGTTTATTCAACACCTTTAATACATCTGAAAACATCAAAAATCCTTTAACTATGCTGTTTTATTTAAATACATTTGAAAACATCAATAAGCTTTGATACCTTAAAACATCAAAAAAACATTTTGTTTGAATGTCAAAAGTAACAAAATCATGACATCAAAGGGAAATTGGAATAGAAAAAATTGTTTGAAAATGTCTGATGTTAACATTATATTACCTTTCCTTAATACAGCGAAATCGTTCAGATTTCTCATGTTCAACGTAAGATGTACATTTGAATTTCATGTTGATGTAGACATTGAAATCAGACATCAGCCGGATGTAAATTTTTATTCGGGACATTTATGAACATTTTCAAATCAAATTAATCAAATTTTCATAACCTTTGGTACAAAATAACTACATACACAACATATTTCATACTCATTAGGATATTGATTAAATCATTCATCTGCCTCTTTTTTTGATAATAACGATTGTACACGTATTCCAAGCTATGTCCGCTAAATGATTTACACTGACAAAAAGTTCGGACAGGTTGGAAATGGCTGTAACGTAGGTTCAAAAACGAAATCAGTATTAGAATATCGACCCAAGCAGCAGTCAGCGGCCTAATCTCACGTAATATTTTAAAAAGGCATATCTTCGTTGATCGATTATCTTTAATGACTTTCTCTTCTGTGAATAACGCCGCAGCATTTTCTAAATTCATTGTTCAACCGCAAGCTTGAAACGCCTTCCGTCGAGCTAAGCTATACGAGCAATTCAATTGTTTAGGCTGTGTTCTAATTCACGAATTAATTTTAATTTTCACTTAAATTTGACAGACGGAAAATAATTGATTAAGTCTGCTACTCGAGCTGACTCATTTCTGACAGACGGCAACTCAATTTTGACAGACACCTTATCGAAAGTTTTATTGATGAATAATATAAGGATTTTGATCGATTAATCGGTTATTTTCCATCTGTGAACGTAAAATTAAAATTAATTTGCGAATTGGAACAGCCTTAAGGCTCAAACGCAATGTGGACGGAAACGGAACGGAAACGGCAAGTTTGACAGTTGTCGTAAATTACGTCGATATGTCCAATTGGAATCAACTTGCATATAATGAGTGCTACCGTCGTATTCCGCTTCCGTTATCACTGCGTTTGAGCCTTTATGGCCCAAACACAATGATAACGGCAACGGCAAACGGCAAAGCCCGATCTGAGTATGCCTGCACACTAAGATTTTTTTTACAGAAATCTGGAAAGTTTTACTGAACTCTCAACATTTAACGGATTTCGGTGAAATTTTACAGATATCTGTAAAAAATTTACCGGATTTCAGTAAAACTTTACTGAAATTCGTATAATCGGATTACCGAACGTTCAACTGTTGAGATTCGGTACAGTTTTACAGATTTCTGTAAAATAATCTGAGTGTATACTTGTCGGAAAGGCAACAGACTAGATCCAAGCCTATTCTAATTGGACACATCGAAGTCATTTGCAGCAACTGTCAAAATTGCCGTTTTCCGTTCCGTTTCCGTTATCATTGTGTTGGGCGGTTAGCCTTTTAAATCGACGAGGAAGTCAATCAACGAAGATGTTTACGGTAAATGTTTTGTTTTAGAAATTGTCTACGAAGCAAGCCAAAAGATAATCGGACAGAACGTTTCAAGAAATTATTACACTTAGTTCAAACTACAGAGTTGTAACATGACACAATGCTGACTTGGTGACGTTTTTCTTGTTGATATTATTACAACCCCCCTACATCTTACTACTCCGAAGTCTGCACAAGGCAATAGAACAAAATGTTAACCTACATAAAATCTAACGAATTCTCTTCTGTCTATTATTAAACTTAAAATAACTCCTATTCATCTCCCTGATCCGTTAATAATACACACGTCTCAATGCTTCCTTTCAGGTACCCACTGGAAATGCACATCATCCACCGAAACAGAAAGTACAAAAACATTGCGGAAGCTCTCGGCTACTCCGACGGTCTGACCGTGCTCGGTTTCTTCTACCAGGTAACCTCAAAGCTCAAAACCACACAATCTCATTTGCTCACATGTAACCACTTGCCCCCAATTCCGAGCAGGTAACCGAACACGACAGCCACGAAATCGCCTCCCTCCTGCGGGCTTTCCCCATGATCGAAGAGTTCGACCAGCAGATCCACATGAACCATACCTTCACGCTCAACTCGCTGCTCGGCGATCTGGATATGACCCGGTTCTACACCTACAAGGGCTCCCTCACCACGCCACCATGTTCGGAGGCCGTCACGTGGATCCTCTTCCCCGAAGTGCTGAACATTTCCATTACGCAAATTCGCCGCTTCCGAATGGTAACCTTAATTCGCTTGCGCCCCAGCACCGGAGGCAGTGCAGTTAGTGACCAACATTTTCGTTTCTTCCAGCTCGACACCGGCCTGCACGGTTCCCCGATGGTGGACAATTACCGGGCGCTGCAGCCGTTGGGTAATCGGCGGATTTTCGTCCGGAAGGTGAACGCACGCAACACGGCACTGGACGCGATTCGGAACGAGATCGATCACACTAAATGGGATTGGGTGTACTAATGGAGCTCAGGTCATACGCGGAAGGCTTTTGCCATTTTTTTTTAATTTTTTTCATTTGGTTGTTTGTTTTCGAATGTAATTTGCAGAAGAAAGAGGGCGGACGTCATGGAAAAGTGATGCGCTAATTTTTTGTTCGATAAGTAAGATTGAGAGAGAAGGAAATGAGTTGAATGCTTACCAGAAAGATAATTAATGAAGCGAACGATGCGTAATTATCCGCTTCACGTGGGAAGATGTTATGAGTGCCCTCGTTCACGTTTTGGACATCACTTATTGCTTCGATTTTCGAATTACGGTCAAATGGATGTCGAGCTTAGAAAATAGGAAACAAATAATTGTGTCAAATTGTGTTCTCTCGTAATCAGTTAAATGATAAGGTAGGATAACCTAGCCAGATACTCACCGGAGTTTAGAAGTTCTATATTGTTGATATTGTTATAAACCCCATTAGTTTAAGCGTAGGGAAACAGAATTCCGAAAATATCAATTTGTATTGTCCTGATGACGCTTTGTTCTTCGAAAAAACTGAAAATTAATAAATTCGAAATTGAGGCGATCAATAAAGTTTCTTTATTATCGATTTTCCACCGACGAAAGTTGTTCTGTTAAGTTATTGAGGAAATCCATTCTTGAAATTTAAATACAGGTAATAGGTGTATATTACGCGATAGTCTGCTTTTTGATAACTGCCCAAATAAACAAATTAGCTCTAGCAGTGTTCTGCGAGTCGAATGAGTTGAAACGAGTCGCTCTCACGACTCTTCGTGCAAATTGAATAAAGAGCCGCACGGCCAGCCGTTTCAACTCAGTTTTGAGTCGTTTTTGACTCACTTTCGTCAAAAGTAGAGTCACTCAAATTTGAGTAAATGTTACTGGCATTGACGAGTCGACAAATCAAAAACATCCATCTGATTTGAGTCGATGTTTTTGATTTGTCGACTTGACAATGCCAGTAACATTTACCCAAATTTGAGTGACTCCACTTTTGACGAAAGTTAGTCAAAAACGACTCAAAACTGAGTTGAATCGGCTGGCCGTACGACTAAGTCGCTCGTCAAGTGAGAGCGACTCGTTCCGGCTCATTCGACTTGCAGAATAGACCCAAGTTTTGTTCGTTGCATTTGAAGGCTCTATGTGCGAAATAATGAATACTATAAAGTTAAGCTTCACCAATGCAAGCGAAAAATTTAACATTGGAAATCATGTCTTAAGCAACCTTCTTTCGATGGTCTTTTTGCACAAATATCAGCCATACAAAAACGCGTTGCATATCTTCGGTATCAACAAAAATGTAGTGAACGGATCTATATGAGATGATGTGATATAGCCATCTCTCTAATAGTACGTTCACACTACTGCTTATATTACGTGATATAGAGTATCTTGATAACAGCAACTATACATCTAGTTTTCACTGGAAATAATGTACATGTCATTCGACATCAAGATACTCTATATCACGTAATATAAGCTGTAGTGTGAACGTACTATAAGGGTCACATGACGATTTTCACGAACGCTTTGTACCATTCGTTCGCTCTGTTTTTTTTAAAGAGCAGATTCCAAAAATGCTTTCTGCGACATTTTCAACGATTTCACACAAGACATTTCGTTGGAAACAAAACAATTAAAAAAAAAATCTTTGCTCAACAAAATAATTCATGGTGAAATCGACAAAGATTTTTCATTAGGGCCTAATTGCCAAACGTAAACAATGGCGTTTGCCGCGAATTTTTTGTCATTGAAAACTCGCCTTATCAATCCACCACGGTCATTTCGAAGACGGAGAGTTCACCCATCCGACGGAATTGGAGGCTTACATGGATAGCCTTTGTGCCACTAGAAATTTACGAAAGAAGCCATTGTTTACGTTTGTCAGTTAGGCCCTAATACAAAATCTCTGTCGAAATGCTACACCCGAAATAAATTTCGCATAATCAGTGGAAAATTTCCACTAGAAATTCACTTAACTTTCATGTGATTCAGGAAGTGGAAAATGCTTTGCAAAATCAAGTGAATCTTATGTGTCCATTGAAATGTATATGATTAGTCAAGTAGAATTTCCTTTTCTATGTGATAATTATGTAAAAGTCACTTATTTTAGTATTGGATAATATATACTTGTGATTCCATTAGTAGTTCAGTGAAAGATTTTTTCAGTGTACCAAATACAAAAACTTGTCTGATTTAAACAGCTCACAAATAAACACTAATGCTACGATCACGCGCAAATTTCTGACAGACGTCAGTTCAAGATAGGGTGCTGTTGGTCGGGCGTAGATGTGGCATTGCGTTAAACCATAGACTAACTCTAAGACCAGTAGGTCCCATACAAAAACGATTTTTTTCTTGGCTCAGTCAGTACTAGAACATCGGTCCCAAGCTCGGTCCCAAGCTTAATAATGCGCCCCTAATAATGAACTCACATGAACACACTCTCAAATATTCTGTCAGAATAACACAGCAAATCAAAACAAAGGCGCAAATATGTATAACAAGGTGCTGGCTCCAAGGTGTAATTCGGACCAAGGGGTTCTACAACAGTGAACCAATTTCAAATCACTAGTTGCATATTGATTGTTGGTTAAACTGTAACGACACAATCGAAGCGTAATTACGGGGGAGCACACGAGGTGGTCATGTTAAAACGACAGCTAAGAGGGGATCAAACGAATACATCTATTTGTTTTGAAAACTTGTAACTTAGCCCTATATAGTGCAAGTTCAGCTTACCCAGCATATCTCTGATCTCTTCTTTTTCTGGTTTCCTTCGGGCCCATAGGGATGCGCAAAGCACAGAACTGGCAATTTCGAATTCGAGGCAATGCCAGACAATAATATGTGCTGTGTGTGATTAGCCACCGGGCGTTTCGAACAATAAGCTAGCAACAGTACGGTAAAATGAACCGTATCATTCGGTAGAAATCCATACACATAGACTGTATTCGATAAAATTTGGACACACAAAATAGGTCACCAAAAATTTTCCTTGAGCCCGATTCTTTTCAAACTTTCTGGAAACAAAGCACTACTAAATAGTTGAGTTTTGACATCATTGGTTTATTGAACCTCTTCTCCCAACCCAAATGCCCACACCTTTGCCTTGACCCCTTTCATCAAATTTTGGGCAACGATAGGACCGACTTGCTTACTTACTTTACCACACTTTCTTTAGTTCATTTCATTTTCTATCAGTTTTGGAGTTTTAACGAGCTTCGCCTTCATGATTGCCCAACATTTTTCAATTGGGCGAAGTTCTGGAGTGTTTGGAGGGTTGACGTCTTTTGGTACAAAAACTACATTATTATCTTTGTACCAGTCTAAGACGGGCCACATATGGCAAGATGCCAATCCGGCAAAACAGTGTCGGGCCATCGTGAGATCTCAAGAAGGGCAGAAGTCGTTTTTGGAGGCATTCGTCCTTGTAGATTTGTCCGTTGACGGTCCCAGAGGTGATGATCACTATCCGCAGATCGCGTCTGCCAGACAAGGAATGTTTTGGCGAATTTCGACAGTTTCTTCTTCCGTACACTCTCCGGAACGGCCAACTTAGAGGTGGCGACGTAGTGTTCCTGTCCTGGCATTTGATTGGTTTGGTTCCGAGTTCTGTTTTGGCCACCGAGTTCTGTTTATCGCTCCGGTTCGGTGCCTTCTGCACCTTGTACACATGTAATCCAGAACGTTTCATTGTTTTCTGCACAAAACAAACTGAAACTTTCGCCTTTTTCGCAACATCCCTGATCGAAATGTTGGGATAACGCTTAAATTGGTTCAATACCATCCTGGCCTTCTCCGGATTTGATGTGCCACGTTTTTTGCCACTGCCATTTTTCCGCTTGGTTGTCTTACGGTCCTTGAACGTTTTGATCACATGAGATACGGTTGAATGTGCGATTCCGAGCTGTTTTCCGATCCATCGATGAGAAGCGTTTGGGTTTTCGAAATGAGTGCCCAAAATTTGTTGGCGCACTATTACTTCATTCGAAGCCATCACTAAAATCACTCGACCGATTTTCACGAAACTCATTACACAATTGACACAACACAATGAAATACATTCAGTTAAAATTTCAATAATTTTTGTCCACACGCTAAAAAGTAACAAACAATTGCGTGTGTCCAAATTTCATCGAATACAGTCTTTACAATGGTGTACGTGGTGTGTACATGGATGTTGAAAGAGGACATCGCTACCTCGCTTCATTCATGGGGCATTTTTTTTTGCCGGACGAAAAAATAAATGTTTCCTTTGTAAGACTGACGGACACCGGATGAAAGCATTCCCCAAACGAAAAGTCCCTATGAAACCAGATAAACAAAAACACGGCAAAGTAAAGAAACAGGGAAATGAGAAAACGTGACGAAAAAAAATTTGAAGGTCAATACAAAAAACGAGACAAGGGGGGGGGGGGGGTATGTTATAAAAAGTCAATTTTTGCGTGACGTAATTAATGGACGTTCCCTTATTGTGTTACCTTTTTATGAACAACCGGTGCGAAAGTGAGTGGCTAAATCAAAATAGGAACGCTCTCAGTCATCAAAATATTACCCAGATACGAACCCACCGGTGTGTAGTAAAAGTTGCCGTAATCTGGAACGATTTTCAT
Source organism: Aedes japonicus (assembly GCA_034211315.2). Taxonomy (NCBI): domain Eukaryota; kingdom Metazoa; phylum Arthropoda; class Insecta; order Diptera; family Culicidae; genus Aedes; species Aedes japonicus. The sequence continues at coordinate 27,044 of JASCZW010012484.1, forward strand.
AAATTGGCCATGTATCCAGGAATTGCAGTTCTCTCGATGAAAGTTGTGACCTAACGGGACCTACCGAGGTCCACAGCGTGCATCAGTACCTCTCCTACAACTTCATCGACAAACATGGACAAAAATTGCCGATTTTTCATGAGTTTGTCTTCACCCGCACTGACGAAACTACCCATGCAGCTTCATTCATAGTAACCTATGAGTCAGCAAACATAATTTGACAGCTCTATCAGTCAAACTCTAGCCGTAATGGCAAAAACAGTGAAGTAACTCCGTTCAGAAGTGTGCGCGTTCAAAGAACTGCATCCCGCCGCGTCGAAAACGGACATCATGCGGCACTTTGTGGACGCCGGATACGCCCGTTCTGGTATCTACAATATCTTGGCATTATTAGACAACAATCAGGGCATCGAAAGAAAGACCGGTTCCGGACTGCCGACGACCCTGAGCGACAAGAAGCTCCAAAGGATGCTGAAGAGGAAGATGTTGATGAGATGTTGTCGAATGACGAAATAAATTAGCACCATAATCTTTGTTTCGTTTATCATTTTATTTCAGTAGCTACTCAATATAACCTCAATTTTCCTGAAAATAGAATCGAATTCTACTTCATGTCCCTTCTGCAAGGTCAATGGTTTTTTATTTATCTTGAATTGTTTGAACTGCAAGAAAACTTCGCTGGATCAACTGTTCGCATGTGTCATTTGTCACTTAATTTATCTCTTCATTCATTCGCCCCCATATAAAGAAGTCCATCGAGGTCAAGTCTGGGCCTCTAGGAGGCCAACCAATCGGCCCGTTCCACCTGATCCACGGTTCTCGGTACTTGCTGTTCAGGCAACGCACCCACACATTACCGGAAAACCGGCACAGAAGTATTGTCTTCTTGACCACGAAGAACGAAGGGTCCACATTAATTTTTGCTTCCATTGTTCTGCTGATTCTTGCACTGGCAGCGTATAACATGCCCTTGACCTTCTGGACAACTTTGTTCAAGAGCGCACCTGTATTCAGGTGATGCTATACTTGTAAGGGAGTGACGCAACATTCAACTAAGTGTTGCGGTACTTTTCCAAGCGAGTCCATACCAAAAAAAACACCCACTGTAGAAACTACCATTTCGAGGGTTCGCAAACACCAACAATTGTCACCTTAATCCTGTTCTCTTCCCTATCCCATGGCCACTATCGGTGCCATATGACACATTGTGAGTCTCGATATGCACTACTAAAAGTCAGCTCTTCAAAAGCAGACATAACGAGACGATAATCTACACACTACCAAAATGACATG